>JAXIUT010044412.1:0-11992 GCA_035586675.1 Eurytoma californica | reverse complement strand
TTTTTTTTTTTTTTTTTTTTTTTTTTTTTTTTTTTTTTTTTTTTTTTTTTTTTTTTTTTGTCTTACGGTAGAATGAAGTTTTTTTTACGGTGAACGCGAATTATTCACGAATTAATGGTCAATTACACCTACAACCACATTTATAAAAAGAAATGGCATAATTTTAAAAATATATTTTAACGTCCAGCAAAATAGTCTTACACAAATCAACGATTATAGCGAAAAAACGTTAAAATGCTAAAAAAGGTAATAGTAGTTTTATTTACCTGAGATAGAAATATTTCATATCTCCTGAAATTGACTATAAAACACGTGCGCAGTTTACGAGCTCAATTTTTCAGTCCGCGAACTTCGTCGGCCAGCAATACCGATAAGATTGACAAATTGCCGGGCGATACTAAAAATCGTTCCAATAAAGCGTCGATACCAAAAAAAAAAAAAAAAAAAATTGCTAACAAAAAAAGAAGCCCCCTCGTAAGGCCAAAATATTCACGGCTATTCATAACGCGTTCGGCCGGGTGGTAAAATCGCCTGTGGCTCGATGCCGCGAAAAAGAAACGAAAAAAAAAGTCGCACACGATAGCGCAGAGAGGCACGCGAGGAGCGTCCTGACGTCAACGTTGACTTTTTAATTTAATTCGACGGGGCCGATTTTGCGCGCGCGCGCGGATCATTAAAGCCGAGCTGACGGCCGGGGCGACAGTACGTGTGGCAGTCAGGCCGTGTGTGTGCATGTGCGTGTGTGTGCGGGGGAGGCGCCTCCAAGCCGGGTAAAACGGAGAAGAGAGGCGAGGCGCGTGACGCCCGGATGAAATTGCATTAGCCAATATCGTGGAACGGACACCCCGATTGACACTGAATCTGCATTTAGTGTCGAAGGGTCGCCCCGTCGCGTCACCCCGCTGCCGCTTTATCTTTTCAGGCCGCCTACCCCGTAGCTGCGCGCGCCACCGAGCCGCTTACGTCGCCCGATGTATATAAAACGGCTCGAAGGTAAATTCGCACCGCTGGAGCCCCGGCGTTTTAGCTCGACGTCCCGCTTCATTACGCTGAATTGAGAGTTTGATTGATGCGGTTTCTCATTTTCTCTGAATCCGCGACTGATTTGTTATTATCACGGCTAAATGTTTCGCGCGTTTTGGCGCTGAAGAATGGATTAGCGATGAATGGTAAGCTAACTAGTAATTTTGAAAAAATCTTTTGCCTAAACTCTGGTTCGAAATCATCTTCGATTATTCCGGTAAGCTTTTGTTATTTATTGATGACATCGGAAGAAAATTTATTTTTATTATTAGTAATGCTAGTTTGCTAAATAAAGTTTCCAAACAATATTTTGTACTTAATATCATCAATAAACGATTTATCCGCAAGTTTTCTTTCGTTAAAATAATTATTTTACAAGTGAGTTCATGAAAGGATATGCTAGGATAATAGGGTTCAGTAGAGTGACTCGCGAATTGGTCAGACATATCTTGCCAGGACTCACGCTTATATTAGACGAAACAGGGATGTGAAAAGATCAAAAATGGGTAAAGAGATTAGATTAGTAGTAGTAGTCGTGTTTAGGTCAGCCACGTGGTTGGCGTGGACTTGAATTCAGTAGAACAACTCGTTAAAAGGTTAGAAAGGAATAGGGGTGGAGGCTGAGTCGTGTTAAGTAGAAAAAGATGCGCATGGGTCTGGCATAGTACGTGCATGAACTCATGAAGACGTCGAGTGATTTACTAAAACGAATCGTTCAGGGATCAGAACGAGGTAGGGTAGGGTTAAGATATTAGAACTGAGTTCAGTAGATCGAGTCACGGATAGGTCAGGCATATGGCGCATGTGAATTGGGCTTATTTCACAACTTCATTTGATGCATACCAACGTGCATTGCTCCAGCAGGCTGAAAGATTTTTAGTAAGTAGTACGAGTCTTGGTATGTTCAGACATAGAGGTAGAATTATAAGATGGTCGTAGTTAATTCTACGAGAGCAGTCACCCAAAATTTCAGTAGGCTAACCAGAACAGCCTTGCGAGTTGAGTAATGTAACCTCCTTAAATTCTCAGAATGTATCTGACTATGACTTGTTCTACTGAACTCGAATTCCCTGCCACATCCTGGCCGGCCCCTGCATGACTCGTACTACTGAGTAACGCAATCGCATGCCCACTATAGTTTAACATATCTCAAAAATTATATCCAAATAATTCTCAAAGAAAAATATGCCAAAATTTTCGAAAACCTATTTAGAAATTAACAAATAAGATTAACCAGAACATCGCGAAATCGCCTTAATTTGTATAATGAAGTAAGACTATGGACCGTATGATTGACAGAAATTTACATTTATCGTCAAATCGATGCAGCAGAGCATCCGATTCGATCCCAGCCCCGAGAAGCTTCCTCGCGTCATCTGAATTTCAATAAGCTACGCGTGCCCTCCCTTTCTTTCGATCCCCCGATTAAAAAGATTCAGAAATTAATTTTCCGCGAATCTGCGAATCGATGGGGCGATCGCGAATTTTACGCGAATTTTACCCGAGCCATCACGGCCGGCTTAGTCAGGCATAAAAGAGCCGGGAGACTTATTCAATCCGCGGTGAGTCGGCTCGATAAAAGGGTAGAGGGGGGGGGGGGGGTCGAGAGAGGAGAATTGGACTCGGAACTCAATGAGAGTTTCGCCGAGACAGTTATTTAGCTCGGCGAGCCTTTGACAACTGAAGTCCCTGGCTATTTTATTTTTTTTCACCCCGGACTTGTTCACGGCTTTCGAGGAGCAGCTTTGACGCTTTTACGCGAAAACCAATTTGCCTGGCTCTCCCCGGGGGGAAAAAATTTCGTTTCGCCGATAGTGCACTTGTTCGTTAATTTAAAAAGCGCCGCGATAAACATCCCGGGCGCGGAAGTTACTCCGGGGGGGGGGGGTGGCGGGGGGGCGAAATTTGGATTATTCCTAACTCGCTGCATAAACTAGGCACTCGAGAAATCTACATTCGTGTAAACTCGACCACAAATATTCAAATTAGAAAACGGAAGCCCGGGCCGTGGCGCGAGAATTTTACATCTTTATAACGCGGGGTCTAATAATGCTGGTCGCATGAGATATTCATCCTCGTACATTCATTTTTCATTCTTTAACCTTAATTCGCTGAAATAGAAATCGTTACTTCTTAAATAATAACTCGTAGAAGAAAAGGCTTAGTGCATATAGTTGCAATGGATTTTTTAATGATATTATTTAATAATCTTTTATTTATTATATTTATTTAATATTCTTTAATAAATCTCCCTTCAATATTGAAATAAAAATATAACTAAGCAAAGTTCCTTGTTAGTTAAGTAAGATTTATTTTTAATCATAATCGACACTAATCAATCAATGAAGTGCAAACTCAAAGTTGAAAATCGTGTTGGAAAATCCAATTTATTGTAATCAAACAATGAAAAAGTAATGCAAATAAAAATAATATTTTACTTATGTATTTATAATTTCTTTCTCTTATTATTTAAAAATAAGCTGAATATTAACGACAAGACCGATTCATTTCACTGCATGAATTCATTATTATTAAAGATGTAGTAAAATTTATTTTCGAACACTTAAAATTAATTTTCAAAGAATACTTAACGTATAATTATAAATCATAAATATTTTATTACTCTACATACGAAAATGTTATTTTATTATCCTCATAATAATCAAAAATTGCGAATGTCATTAAATTAATTAGCTTCATGATATGATCAATTTTTCAAATAAAAGTATATTCAACTAATATGCTACTAAACCGCTATTTTACTAATACACTAATTGTTCTGCACACTCGATAACTACAGTATATATGGAAAACGTATACGCACGTCATAACGAATTATAAATCGTAGATAGATTGGTAATATGCAAATACCTCTTGGAGAAAATAGATTCTTAATATTAAAAAAACTAAATAAATATCTCTTAAATTTTTTACAAAAAAAAAAAGTAAAATATCCCGCGACGGCGTAGATAGCAGAGGCCCAAATTAGACGCACCCCTCAACGTCGTTAAACGCGTAATCCGCCATAGCCGGGGCTAATTATTTGCTCGGAGCGAGCGTATTTACCCAGCGCCTAATGCGGTTCATCTGCAAAGAAAACAAGCGATCGGATCGATCCGCCGAAAATAAATTCGTCGACGAGGGAGCGAGCGCGCCCCGAATCATCCCAGATCCATACGGTTAACCGTCGCCGCCTAACGCGATTACGCGCAATTAAAACGCGACTTTAATCACGGCCGGATTTTAATGCTATTCCCGGCCAGACAAAGGAGGTGGGACGTCATCGCGGCTCTAATTGAACAGAGGAGGCGTGCGCGGGAGGGGGGGAAGGTGTGGGGGGATGGAAAACTCCAGGGGCTCAAAGCGCGCCGCGCTCGCTTTGATCGACCGGCGCGCAAATCTTCTGAGCGAGGACTTAACCCACTTCCGCCGGGGCCGTCCGCCTCCTACGGCCGTTACTACCCCTTTTTCTGTTCCTCTCTCCCCGCCTCGCGCTCTAATTATTGTTATTAATCGGCACGGTCCGCCGTCTCGGTCGATGGAATTTTCGCGTCCGCTTCGGGCGATCGGTTTAACTTTATTTTTACCGGGAATGGCCGGAGGGGGAAAAAAGGAAGGGAACTTTTGGGATTATTTATGTGGACTTTTTTAACCTCTTCTTTTTCGCTCTACGATCGAGCTTCAAGTTTTTTTCCATGAAGATATAACTTTGAGATAAAACATTGTTTTGTGAAGAATGCGATACTGCAAAAAGTTACATGTAGAACCCCACAATCAATAGAAATCTGGAAATTTGTTAAATTTCTTCAAACTTGTTTTATATTCTTGAACTGGTGTGATCATCAAATAACTAATTCGCTCACGTGAATCGAATACTTGCGAAACTCACTTCTGTGATCAAAAGAAGCACAAAAAGCGAATTTCGCTCACCCCACTAAAAAATTTTATTAAGAAGTATTCTTAAAGAAATTTTTCTAAGAATTTTTCACAAAAAATTATATTACACAACTGTTGTAATAGTACAACTAATTAAACTCTGAAAAATGTATACTTCGATCTTAAAAAGTCGCCTGACAAATGCACCCTTCAACTAATTAATTCGAAAATATTCGAAACGAGAACTTTGCGGCGTCGCGCAAACAAATCAATAAGCCCGGACGTCTCAACGACGTGACACGCGACTCCGCGTTACTTTTCGAACTCGTCGCGAACCCAGCGAACGAATTTCCCGGCCACGAGAGAGAGAGAGAGGAAAAAAAAGAAGCGTGTCACAATGGAAATCCGAGACGCTCACCATACCGTAGTGAAACAATATACCCTATTCACCGAGTGCCCCCCTGCTCCTATGCTCCGTCTCTTAATAAAGAGCGCGACGAGGTAATTGCGGAGTCGGCAAGTGCCACCTGCTTTTTTTTCCCTCTCTTCTTCTTTTTAAAAGCACGCCTAGCATACAAAAAAAACGGGGCGATCGTTGGCTTTTTTTTAAAAAAAAGCGCTTTTCTTACGCGTCGCTTCTTCTCTTTGTATTTATTTTTGGAAGACACTTCGGGCGGACGATTACGACTTGGTGTTACGAAATATTTCGGTGACGTTTGCGAGTATTGCTCACCGTTTAAGCAAAAAGTAAGAATAATTATCAATTTTAAACATAAATAATGAAATTTTAATAACACTATCGATTCATTGCAATTATTAGCATTTGTAAAACAAGCATAAATCAGCTGATGGCGGAGAAGCGTGTAAGTGGTTACAGTTCGGCTATAGTCAGACATCCGATTTTTCCTATTTGGCGTTAATATTAGGTATTTTAATTTTATGTAGTTCTAAGTCCTTAATGTTTTAAACAAAATAAAGGTTAATTTTCTTAAATAAAAGTACTCATTCATTAGTAAATGCTATTGGGCATAAAAGTTAAATCCATTCTACACTGTATATTTCATTTGCTTATAATTTTTCTCAAAATCCTTAGATTAAATTCTATACTTACTTTGAATAATAAAATTGTATACACTTAAAAAGACCAACATTTTACTCTCTCAATTAATCAACATCGTCTACTCGATATGTTGCCGTTTCGTTGGTACGCCGCACGTTAACAGAAATAATTTTTTCGGTCAAGTTACCTTCAATATCTATTCGAATACATATTTTTCCTTCCAACAGCTCGGAAAGTTCGGTAAGCCCGCGCTGTTTTCTCTACTAACAAGAGACGCGAAGGCCGAAAACCCGAGGACCGGCCTACCTGTCGGGCAATAAAATTGCCCCGCTAAACGAGCGACGAGAGAAAAGAGTAGCGGCGCGCCTCGCTCGAGCATCCGGGCTTGAGCGAGACGTCCGGGTGCGTCGGAGGGGTATAATGAAGCTGGGCGCGGCTGGCTGCGGGCCAAGGCAAATCTCGCGAATAAAGGCGGGACGCGCGGCTCTCGGCAGTCGCAAATAAACGCGCCTCGTTATCGAGCCTCGCAATCGTTGACTCGAGAAGACGCCGCGGTGCCGTCCAACGCCCGCGGAAAGGTCGAGCGTCGACACTTTTTTTTCCCCGAGAGAGAGAGAGAAGCGACAACCTTGAAATACTGTCGCTCGTTTTTCTTTTTCTTTTTTTCTTTTTTTTTTATTTTGAGCACTGACAGTGAGGGAGCGATGTTCTCTTCGGACAGTATTTGTCAATAATTATTAAACATTTAGCGAAGTGATAAATTTAATTTTTTTTAACAAAATTAATATTTTATGTGCGGGGTATAACTTTTTGAAAGTTTTCTTTATTTGATAGTCTATCGTTTCAAAAAATACAAAAAAATGAAAGTTAGTGGTTCATTAAAACTTTGTTACATTAAGGTCAATATAAAAGACCTTCTTGAAGGAATAAATTTTTTAAACATTCATAGAATAAAGTCTGGAGTTTAATATAATTTTTACGTAATTGAATTGAATAAATAAGATTTGTCGCGGAAATTATGAAGGAAATGTACCTCTTCACTTACGCAATCACGCGGCAATTAGTTTCGTAACAAAGCCAATTCTCGCAGAAATGTAGGCAACCGATGTTCGAAATAGTTCAATGTAAGTTATAATTACACGAATGCGGGTCGTCCTTATTCAATATAAACGCAAACGCACCGATGCTTCGGAACGCTTCTTTTACCTCGTAAAACTTCCATAACCTGCCTACGTGTACACCGAAACGTCCAAAGTTTTAATCAACTCCAATGATCGAGTTACGTCGTATATGAAAATTTACCGCTAATTGTCGCAAAAATTACAAAGTTGCGCGGATTTAATGCGCGAGCTCGTGATGTAGGTCGTTCGGCTCCTCTTTTACCGAAACGCACACTCGACCGAATTTAATTCTTTTATAACGTACCTCGTAAACGGCAACATCGTACGAAAAATAAAAAAAAAACGACAAAACACAATCGAAAATTTTACACATGCCATTTCTGCGAATTTTTATGAACGACATTTTGTATACATACGCAGACAGCGTTGCAATTTTCGGTGCACGTTTTAAAAGAATAAAATTCTTTTTACTGTACCTACGTAAAGAAAGAAAGCAAAAAAAAAAGAATAACAAAACAGAGCAGCGCTCCATGAAAGCGCAATTTTACACGCGAGTTTGACCTATTTATGAATTGCATTTAATTTCGCGTGCACCGAGTGTCCGCGTCGACGTTACTCATCCCGGCGTCGCCTCAAATCCGCCAGCGGAAGAAAATGAAATTTTTTTTTTCGCGGAGCTCGCATGTACCTACGTCGCGGGGAGCGCAGCTCGAAATTGAAAGCAAAGAAGTCGACTGTCCTTAGCGGCGGGGGATTAGCGCCTCCGCGGCGGAAGAGTCGGGCGGGGTTGGGTTCGATTCTACGCGATTGGTCGCGTCGACCTGTTACGCGGTCGTGGCGCTGAGTAAGCCGCGTGGATTTACGACCTCCGGGGATTTGTCGAGGCGCATCGAACGAAGGAAGATTTTAATCGGTCGATTTCACTTTTAAGGGATTTTTTTTTGGGCTGTGTTCTTTTTCCTAGTTGATAAGGTAAAGGAAGCCACATTGAAGAACTGCGACATACGAAAGTTAAAAGTAATTTCTTCATATTTTATTAACGTTATTATTATTGTGACTGATAGAATCTGCTAAATAGGATTAGCCGATAAATATTAGAGAAATAATGAAAATTAAACATTTATATTGTTTTTTTTTCATTGATATTTAATTGAAAAAAGTGTACAGTAAATTTTAAACTTTACATAGTAGATTTCGGTGTAAAATGACAACTTTATTTCACTTCCATCGGTATCCCAAAAATTTAAATTTTAGTTTAAAATAAAAAATTTGCTGTGAGAAATATTAGTTTTACAGATTTTTCAATGCTATTTTTACTTTTTCTAATCTAGTAGATTTTTCTAGTATGAAATAGTAAGATTTGCTATTAGGTATATTTTTTCCGTGTAGGTTTTAGTTTTGCATAAACAGTAACGAACTTTTTTGGATATTTTTTAAAAAAATTTATAAAAGATTCTAGGTGTAAAATTTTATTAGTTACGTCTGACACAAAATATCGAAAAATATTCGACACGCATTTTTTCTATTTCCCATTTAATGACTAGACAATATAAAAAGTCACTATGACGTCACGATTGTACACTATACTACTTATTTTTCAATATTCTTTCTGACGGAACAAATAAAATTTTGCATTAAAAATCTCAATTCTGTAGATCACAGTCATTTATTCACATTTACTTTAATCTAATACTTTAACAAAGTTGTTAAAAGCTACAAATAAAATTACTTTACAAATAAAGTTACTTTTAAATCTCTGTGCAGAAGAAATTTTGCGGAAAAGTTTAGTATTTCCACTGCAGGGCCCGGCTGATTTTACGCGGAATTATCCCGGAAGCTTTTAATATTTCGAGTATGAAAACACGGCAAGTAGATAAGCGCGCATTAGTCGTAACAACCCGCTACATCGTGCGGATCCTTCGAAACTTTTTACGCTGCATTTCATGCACAGTGCGCATATAAAAAGAAACAGTGGGGAGATTCGCGCGCACGCGCGAATAAAAGCGGCGATTCGCGTACAATTCCCCCTCGCCTCGGCATTAATTTATCCGCCCGCGCTCGCCCGATTATTTTAATGTCCCTCGTACCCCTATCTCTCTCTCCTTTTACTTTTACGAGACGCGCGGCTCTTTTTTCGTTCGGCGAACGATGGCAGCAGGGCGCGCGTAAATTTTTATTTGAAAAACCGGGCGCGGAATTTAATTAAGCCGCGCGTAATCAAAATTTACGCTGCGTGTAATTCAAGCGAAAGTTGACGCTTAAGTACACGGTGGGGGGCAGGGGGGTGTGGGAGCTGAGGCCGGGGAAGTTCTACAATATAACGCCTGGAGAAACGCGCGACCTAGGGAAGATATTCAAGTTTGTTATTTCGAACGAGAAAATCCCGGAACTCGCAGTGCACATAGTAAACTAATTATCCGGGAGGAATTATTACACCTACCCGTCGTGGAGCATACAACTTTTACGCGATTCTTATGATCCAACTTTTTAAGGCAGATTTCGCGTGATCCCTTTACATAAACCATACATAAAAAGTTTGGTCGCTTTAAGAAATTTAATATTTTACAGGCACTCACGCAGCGATTAACCCGTTACGGTCTCATCTTCTGTTGCAAGATGATAGTCGCTAGGTCCAGTAGACGTCGTAAATGAAAAAGAAACATGCAAGATATTACTACAATAGATTACAGGAACTAATATGGACTAAACGCACATGCTATTAAGTTCATAAAGAATTTGTCTCTGCAATAATCATATTATTTAAAAAATTAAATAAAACGAAAAATCCTGATAATGTTCGGTTACCATCATGTATGAGATGCATAAGTAATGCAACCCTTGAATTAGAAATATATTGATTTTTTTTTTCTTTAAATGAATAGCTGGATAATTCTTAAAAAAAAATATATCCCATAATACAATATAAAAATTCAAAATCCTAAATGGACTTTTAAATACTTCAAATCACTAAAGTATTTATTTATGTTTAAACATATATGTTTTAATAGTTTTCAAATTCACAATGAAACAATAACAATTTTTTTTTACGTACAAAAGTTATTTTCAATAAAAGTAATAAGTAACTAAACGTTATTAATACACTACCATGTGGATGGGTATTAGCATCATATCTCTCAGCGATGCACTTGCCGTCATTTCTTTATCGCAAAGGAACTCGGCATGGGTGTGAAGAAAATCCATGAAAACGCATATAACCCCTCGCGTTACACCCGAAACTAGCACACGTCGATAAATTTTCATCCGCCGCTCCAGACTCCGACTCTCAATGAAATCTATTTCAGCGCGGCGCGCTAATATCGCGTCGTATAAATACGGGCGCGCGGAGCGTTTACGAGCGGCGGTGTGCTGGTGCGCGAGCGCAAAAAACGAGAGAACCCAAAAAGTTAGCGGCGAAAACTTCAGCGGCGAAGCTTTTGCCGCCCCGGGGGGTTGAAAGGCAAAGTTACGTAGGAGAGGAAAAAATCGGCGTTCGGTAATCGATAAAGCGATTACGGCGGCGAAGTTTCGCGCGGGACAAAACCGCGAGCTTTTAACTGCCGGCGTGTAACTCTTTGTTAGCGGCGCTTTAAAGCTCCTTAGTGACCGTCCCGAGCTCCCCCCGCTGGTAGCTGCTTGCGCTGGTAAGTGAGAACCGCAATCGGGAAAACCAAACAAACGCCTTTACGCTAGTTTTTTCTTTTATTTATTTACATTTTTTTTAATAACGCGATAAAATACACTTTTAACTATCACCGTTACGATTCGTAAGAAAAATGAATAAACATTTTCTTGTTGTAAATTCTAATATAACCTAGAAAACTTATTTTTTACTCAATTGTTTTTTATCTTCTACCTCTTTATTTTAAAAGACCCTCTTATGTATGTAGGGCATACTGGGTGCACCTAAATCCTCTAGTTCTTTATAAAAATTTAGCGTTCAAAAATAGCAGCATTGCGAATTTCATCTCGAACTCGAACTGAATGTCGAAGTTGGTCATACTAGGGAAGGGGAGGAGGGGGTTGTTGAACGCGCCTCAATCTGCCATCCCTCAATCCTCCAGCTTGAGGTTCGGCAATGGAGGGGATAATCTAGTAACCGATACCAACTACAAACTAAGAAATCTCCCTACAGGGAAAAGCAAACAGAACCTTTGAAAACTAAATTACACGTTGGCAGCAGTTTCTAGATTATCCCCTTCACGCTACCATATGTTGCGATCAAGAGTCTATCACTGATAAGAATGAAATAAGAGCTAAGATCTTATCTATTTATAAAGAAAAAAAAAGTATTTAATATCGTTTGATATGGAAGCCAAATTACTATTTAAAAGAAAAATAATAAAATAATTAGATAATTTCATCGTGCAAAAGTAAAGGTAAGCTAAAACCAAAGTAAAGCTTCCTTCTGTTTCAATAACACGTTCATAAAACTATTCAGTGTTCGTTCAATTTATAAGAATTTTCTTTTATTTTGAGTATTCAAAAGAGCAATACTGTTTTAGTCTTCCAACTCCTGCATGCTGTTATTAGCTTACGACAGCAGCCACAACGTCTACGCCTCTCCATCGACCCCTTTATAATTCCTTTTACTGCATTATAATCCAAATGCACTTCCAGCGATCAAGGATGATGAGAAAAAAAAGGGAGACGGGAGATCCCTCAAAGCAGTCACGTCTTCAATTCCCCGGGCACCGTATTTAACGCAGCACTTTATCAAGCGGCATTTTTAATTTCACGCTCTTTTTTTTACCGCCGCGCCCTCCTTTGAAAAAAAAAGAAAGAAGAACCTCGCGCCGAGTAGTCGAACAGTCCAACAGTCGCCCCATTGTTTCCCCACGAGAGAAAGAGAGAGAGAGAGAGAGAGAGAGAGAGAGAGAGAGAGAGAGAGAGAGAGAGAGAGAGAGAGAGAGAG
>JAXIUT010044391.1:0-11992 GCA_035586675.1 Eurytoma californica | reverse complement strand
TTTCGTAAAATTTAGGCAAATTTATTCACATCGTACATGAAAAGCTCTTATGGGTCCCATGTGAGACCCACATGGGTCCCATGAGGGAACCATATGGGAGCCATGTGGGATCATATGGAATATGTGATATATCATATATATATATATATATATGGAATATGTGATATATCATATATGATATATCATATATATCATATATGTGGCGTTTTTCAGTAGGGTAATACTAATAATATTAAAAATTCTCTCCTCTTTGTTCGTGAAAAGTCAAAGGCGCCTTTCTATTTCAGTTAATATTACGGAAATCTCGTTGCACGCTATATACCTGGTGCAAAGGCAGCCTCAACAATGCCATCTCATTTTGAAAATTGAGCCTCCGTATAACATCAGACAGTCTTCATTTAATCAAATCTTCCAGCCTCTTCGGCCCCTTGAAAGCGGCACACGAGCACACGGGCGCATGTACATTCGATACCCCTACATGCGAAGCTGCTTCTCGCGTGTCTCAGGTACGTATATATAGCCTGGAGTGCCTCTTTTCCGCCTCTTTGGCCGTCCGAAATTTCCGATCGTAAAAAAAAGCTCCCGGCGCAGTGGAGATTCGACGCTGTCAGCGTTCGCTGCGTCCCCGTGAAAGCGCGCCTCCTGAATTCTCTTCCATAGGCGATGAAGATAATTTATTCGCCTGATAGGCAAGTTTGACGAGATAATGGATGTAACGCTGTGGCCTGCTCGTTCCATTAATATTCACCTCTAATAGTAAATTGTGCTGTGCGGTAATATGCGTATTATGCAAGGCTGTCGTTCAGGAGGGATTAAACGAGTCTTTAGTTGTCAGCAAAAATAGTTATTTTCGACACAAGTGCGTAAAAGTTGATTCTCGCGAGTGGGTGAGTTTCTCGACCGAGCGAAGCGAGGGTGTCCGATCAGCATTGTGAAAGCATAAAAAGATTTTAACGAATTCTTAGTGAATGCTTTTTTTTGGTAAGCGTTTTAATAGCATTCTTAGTGATAGCTTTATGGTTGTAATGAATTCCCGCTTCTAAAGCATTCATAAAGAATTCTCAATTCAAAAAAAAAAGAAAAAAAAAGAAAATTTAAAAAAAAGTTACTCTAGAAAAATTTCTTTTTTCATTTTATTTCGTTTAAAATATACTTTTTTTTAAATTTTTTTTCCGTTTTTTGTTCATAAAGAATACTTTATGAATCCTTTATCACAATTACAAACCCGCTTTATGAATACTTTATGAATACTTTTTGAGTACTATAAGTAAATTATTTACTTGTTCATAAAGAATACTTTATGAATCCTTTTTGAATACTATAAGTTTTTATTTATTGCGGAAATTTAAGAATTCTTTATGAATTCTTTTTTTTCAAATTGTGCTTATCGGGTGATAATCACTCACGACCGAGAATCAATTACGCACGTGTCCCGAACATGATTTTCTGATACAGTGTCTAAAACTAGTCCGCAAATAATTCGTAAGGATTCGTAAAAGTACTTTACGCACTACTTTGCGCACACTGTATCAAAAAGAGTATTTATTATTTAATTTTTTTTTAAATTATTTTCTACGACACCTTTACGCAGGATGAAACAATATAAAAATTCCCGAGGAAAATGTATTAAGTTTAAAATTCCCGAGGAAAACGTATTAAGTATTAATATTTTTATTTCTCGCCAAAAGAATCATTTTGAATTCTTCTCTCAAACGCGAAAGAAAATACCTGACTCAGCGGAGTAGTACTATTACATTTTCAGATTGGTAATTTGAAAATCCCGCGCAAAATAAAATTGAATTAACTCAAAACTTTTACCCTTATACACAAGGAAAAAAAGCTATTCGTCACTTTCAATTCAATAAAAATGCGGCCTTGCCGATCCCTCCCTGGCGATCTCATTTGCGCGGGCAGTAAATCTGTCTTCGATCACGCAGCTCAAGCCCCGAAAAAAGACAAGTGATAAAGAAACTTGCTACTTTCGATTGTATATAGGGGAAAGCGGGGCATAGTGGACCAACTAATTAAATATGTTGCATTTAATGTGAAAAACATTTATTAACAAGTTTCATTCAAATTTTAAATAAAGCATTTTGAAAGATTGTCAGTATTACATTGCAGTATTACTATATGTAATATGTAATTTTTGTATACATTAATATTGCACTGTAATAATGATAATCTTTTAAAATGCTTTAATTTGAATGAAACTTGTTAATAAATGTTGTTCACACCAAATGCAACATATTTAATAGGGTGACCCATTATGCCCCGAAGGCTCCAATTGCCCCATGGCCCGCTTTCCTCTATATAACGGACCGCGGGGTAATTTCCTTCGTAGCGGGATCGTGCTATCCCGGAGTCTACCGGGAGATTCAGGAGGGGGCGGCACGCGACTCACCCCTTTTCCGTGTTCTTCCTCTAATTGAACGTGAGATACTCCCCCCGCTGGCCGAGGTTGTAACTACCCTCAGACACGTTCGATTGTTTCTTCTCTCGCGGTCACGCGCCGGAAGAGTGTATAATGAAATGGGACACGGAGGGCGCCCCAACGAGCGGGTATCGACTGTGCTCGGCTAATTTCTTCATTACTGCTGCCTTACGTAACTTGAATTACAAGTTTTTTTCTTTTTTTTTTATTGGAAGTCCGATATGACGGTATTAAAGTCTGATATGGAGTTCTGATATAACGTCAATGCGAAGGCGATCTTACGGTTCTTCACGGTGATTGTGAGATTGGAATTATTTCTTTTTTAAAATAGAATAAAATGTTAAACTGCTATTCTGGATATGCAATGGATGCTGTCGATAATATGAAATGCCAAGTAGAATAGCGCCTCTATGGTCAGACATGTGAATGCACGTTGTACTTTCGTGCTCTTGAGTAGCGAATTTAAAGACGATGTATCAATTTTATGAAAAGTATTTTTTGTTAAAGGATATACATACTTTATAAAAAAATCGTAAATAACCTTTAATAATGTTTTACCTGCTAAAAGTGTTTATCCGCGTATCTTAGCATACGCGTATAAGTCTTAAATTTATAATTTTTAACTGAAGCTTTTTAGTTCAAATTTATTTCTCTTGCACTCGACAGTATATTTTTCAATAGCTATTGTTAAATTTATTCCACTTGAAAAGTATTTTAAAAAATTGGCACCCATCTCCAAATGAAAGATGCGCAATGAGTGAGCGAATAAAAGAATACAATAGAATAGAATAGAATTTATTGAAAATAAGAATTTACAAAGTGTAAAAAATATATACAATTTTAAAATACGTATTTAATTTTGCAATTTTGACTAGTCTTTTTCGCAAGTAATACCTAAATAATACCTAAAATGTAATATTAAGCAATTATACTGAAAGCAATTATAAAAGAAGTAAAGAAAAATTTAAACTCTCTCCGACTCACTCGCATTCAACAAATACGGACGCATTCGATTCAATATCGCCATTCGCGCGCTGCAATTAGCCCCCGCGAATGAGCATACAGATCTTGAAAAAAGAAATTAGTCACGTTCCTCAAACTCCTCGCTAATCCTCCTTGAGCGTCTCCCACCGCAGCTTCGCCTCGCAAACTTTCGCCGCAAGTACGCGGAATCTCGGAGCGAGATTCCCCGCCGCTGCGTGCCTCGTGATGAATGAGCGCGCGCGCAGCCATTAAAAGCCCATCGTACCCCCCCTTTCGTCACTCCGCGCGGGAGAGAAAAGTCGGGCAGACGCGCGCCGGATGCCAAATTGCATCGGCATTGCTCGAGGGGTGCGAGCACCGACAGGCATAAATGTGCCATTCATCGGAGGAGGCTGGGTTAAAGGAGGTCCTGCGGATGTGAGTTGCTTTGAGGTGGTAGGGAAATTCCGAGCAATTTTCTTTATCACTTGTTCATTGCACAACTTAGTTTGAAGAAAACAACAGTCTTCTCTTTTATAATAACTGTTTTAGTGAAGAGTTTTTTTTTTAAAGTTAGTTGTATAAATTGTATTATCGCGTTTCCTTGATTACCGGCTTTTAAGTCCGTTCTTTTATGTCCACGGAGGACGTTAAAGAGGCGAAATGTCTTGTTTATGTTCTATGCTTTACGATCAAATTTTAATTCTTTATAGTTAAATTGATGAGGGCAGCTATGATAGCAGGTGCTCTGTGATCTAAGGAAGTAATCTGCTTACATTTAACAAATTGAATAATTAAAAGCTGTGCAGGGACCGGATCCCGGAGGATTTATTTCCAGTAGCAGAATATTAATGGAAGTTAATTTAAATGTTTATTTTAGTACTTAGAGAACGAAAAGACTACTAGCAAAATTATTTCAGCGCCTTATTTGAGAGTACACATTTTCATAACGATTATTGCAGGTCTACTTAAAATGCAAACAAATTCGTACTTTAGACAGTATTACTTAAAAATAAAAATCTGCACTTCAGGCTCTCAAAATGTGGAAGAGTGAAAAACCACTCGAAGTGAGTGATAACTCAGCCAATCGCGTTTCAAGTGGCTGAGTTTTTTTCTGAAAAAGAGTGATTTTTCATTCTAATAGAGTGATTTTTTGAATTTTTCACTCTTCTACATTATGAGAGCGGATTTTGCTTTTTATGTTAGATAGACTGTTCTTCATCTGACTGATTTCTCAGGTCAAGCTTTTTTCTAAATTCATTTGGAAGCCTTTAACATAAAAAGATATTGAAGTTTCAATTTATACGTGGAAACTGGGCAGTATGCTCACTACAGGCGTCCCGTACAGACTAGTTTAGTTCTACATCCAGTGTAAAGAAGCGTATTTCGTAAGATTCCCGCGCATGAAGGGACTTTGAGAATTTCGCTAAAGGGATTTTCTCCGTGGAAAAACTTCGAAAGGATCTTTTCTTCACGGCAAAACTGGCAAAAGTGATTTCTTCCCGGGTAATCTCGCGACTGCTGCTTTTATTCCTGGCAGATTTGCATCGAGATTAAACTTTTCATCCAAAAAAAAGCTGAAATGTGCTTCCTCTCTTATAATAAACACTGAAATGCTGCGTTCATCACGTTAGAAGCGACGATTTCTTCTAAAATACCAGCCTTTATTAAGTTACATTAAATTAATTATTCTTCGAAATAAACTTTACGAAACTGCGCCCCGCTTGATTTAATAAAGCCGGCATTGCCCGGGGCTGGCTCGCGCGGGAAAGTCGCCGTTCATCGACTTCGCGGATACTCTGCACTCGGGGAGATTAGGCCGCGGGCTGCTCGTCGCTCGCTCGCCTCGCAACGCCGGGTACAGCCTTTGTCCCGGCCGCATGTCATTCTTCGCCGTACGATCTGCGGACGAAATGTTCGCCGGCTGCGTTCCCATGCCATTGGCATTTCCATGGGACGGTGGATTGATACCCCACGACGAGCATTGAGAATTTCCTCGTCGAGGAGAAATCTCCTTCGGTCTAAATAAAGGGCCGGTTTGAATATTGCGTTACACCGTCAAAGATCGGTATTGAATATTCGCATGAAAAATTCCTTTATTAATATCTGATTAATAGGCTATTTAACAAATAAACGACGCGTATTTTTTCTTTTTAATGATTACTAACAAAGATATATCGCATGTTAACATTTTTCAATGCTAAAATGAAAAAAAAAAAAAAAAATAGTTTTAAGAAAAAAACGTTATGTTGAAGCAACTAAATAGTTTCTTTAAAACTTGTCCAAGCACATACTTTGTTGAATGAACTACTTCAGTTATTTTCAAAGCAAGAAAATATTTCGTCACATAAATTAAACGATTGATTACTTCAACTAATCATTTAGTTACTTATGAAATATTTCAGTAAATTAATTAAACATTTATTTCCCATGAATTTCCATTATTTTTCAAAATTCCATCAAACACGTATAACGAAATTCAGAAAAAATTTTAATGCAAAGATCCAACCTTTGTTAAAACATATTGTGTAACGTAAAAAATAAAAAAAAAAGTGATCCAAGTGCTTGACGAAGCAATAAGTCGACTGCTTAACCGATCGCGAGCACCGAAGCTCCATTGTTTCGTCGGCTTTAAAGTACTCGCATTAAAAGAGTGACGCGGCAGATGAGGCGGGCAAGCGGCGCGCTGATAAATTGAGAAATGCCGCAAATTCATTAATCAGCGCTCGAAGAAAAAGTTGAGGCGTCCCGATCGCGATTCCGTCGGGCTTAATAAAACGGACATTAAGTTCGCCGGGGTGGATGGGGTCGTCGCTGTTGAAACTACGACCCGGCGAGTCTCTCAGGCGTACGATTAATAACGAGCGCGCCCGCCCAATTATCGAGCTTCGGGCGGGATTAATTTTTGCGCCGACGGTTCCGGTGCGCAAAGCCCGCGACAAAGGCAGTTAAGTCGGGATTAGGCGAGTCGCCGGGACGTCTTAGCGACGGGGGGCGTTATTTACTGCGTCGAGGCGCACTCCGCTCCTCGGCGACGGGCAAGATTTTCATTTCGCGAGAATTTGAAGCTGCCGCAGAAACGACACAGCTTTGTCTGTAAGGAATGACATTTGCGGAAATCGCTATTGTTCAGCTGTTGTTACTTTTGTTGTTGTTATGAGTAATAAGTGTTTCCAAAATAAGCCTTAATAAATGGTCCCTTTTTAGCAGAGGTAGAATTTATAAAAAAGGTAATAGGAGAAAAGATAAAATTCTGAGATTTGGGAGATTAGCACTGAAATAAGCTGTGTATTAAAAGATTTTTCTCAAAAATTTATGCTGCATTAAATGCGAGTATTAAAAGTAATGCAAATAATAATTTATATACCTATCTACATATAAATTGAAGATTGCTATTTTTAAACATCAGATTCAATTAAACGTAACATTACAAAAAAAGACTGCTTTTACGTTGTGTTAAAAGTGAAACAGTTTCCAATTTCAACGCAAATTATTTATAAGCTAACAATTTGTAAACTACCTTTCGTATAGCTTTTAGGTAAATTAATAAAAAGAGCAACATTTTTTTTAAAAAAACGCATAAATTTTACTCGTTTATAATAGTTTAGAATTTCTATAATCAACTTGCTAACAGTTCATTTTATATCAATAACTCCAAAGTATATTGTGTCACATATTTTCATGAACTGGAGCGGGGTATACACTTGCCCTCCGGGGAAATAGGCGATTACCTCGCTTTTGCTTATCACAGTTGCGGCGCTCTCGTCCCTCGGGGGTAAAACTTCGCGCGCGTATACAACGCCAGTCGAGTCATCGATCCATGGCTCGAAATAAAAAAGAAAATAAAATATTACGGCGTTGCGCTGCTGCCCCGAGCGGAAGGCCAATGAATGCCTTAACATATAAAATGCACTGCAAATTCGGATATTTCCTTCCTTGAGATGGCTGTCGGGAAATGTGAAATTTTTGCGAGTCGGATTCAATAAGAGCGTAAGAAAAGGCCAACGTTAAGACGCGGAAGCCTTGAGTGTCTGGGGGGTCTGGGGAAACTCGAGTGCCTAAATGGTAAATTCATAAAGGTGGGTTAAATGTCGATTGGTTTGGATGGAAATTGAAGAAGCCTTTTGCGTGTAAGTGCATTTATAAAGGCCTTGATGAATTTAAAGAAGGAGGAGAGTGCCTTTTAATAGACGCTGTTCGAATGGAAGAATCGAAAGGAGTAGGTCTGCTCTATCTACGTCCTAGTCAGTGAATCGGTACTGACAAGAAAAGAATACAACTTCAATACATACTTTTAATTAATTTTTGTAGATTCATGTTCACAGTATTTCTCCGCATTCTGTTATATATTTACGTGTTAATATTTTTTACAGAGCCTAATTTTTTTTACCGCAAGCAATTCATTACGATAATTATATTATTTTATTTTATTGAAGTGACTTTATGCGTTACTGCTGTATTAATTGCGATTGCCGTTTAAACCAATGGTATTTCGATTACATTTTTAATGTCAAATTGACAAATTTGCAAGCCCTTTTTTCCGAGCGGCATTTAATGGTATTTTTTTAAATCTCTCAGAGTTGTATGTCAATTGAAGTGGCATTTCATGTAAAGAGTAATTTCATTATATAATATTGGTATTTTACAAAGAAAAATAGTAAAAAGACTCCTTCACTTGTATTGCGTATCACTGTTTATTGCTTTCAGGCGGGGTATATGTATTAAAAAGCGTAAAAAGGTGTCCAGTATATTTCCGGCTATTTCGCCCAGCAGTCCCTTTACCGTAAAACCGTGACCACGTTATCGGATCGCTATTTTCCACGGAGGCACAAGCTTGCGGTTTGAACACTCCGGAAGTAGAAAATCTCTGTTTACTAATTTGCATTATTCATAAGAATCGAATTTCCTGTGTTCTGAATGATTCTTATTATTTGTTTAAATGTGAAGTGAATTATAAGAACAAAATTATTGTAATATTTATAACAGTATAATTGTTTAAAATGTATATTTTAACGTGTTTATTGATAAGTAGACAATTCAGAGTTCGATTAGACAAAGCGCAAAAACGTCTGGTAGGTTTTAAAAAACCAGCGCATTCAAGTAGATAAGTGGAAAAATCGGAGTTCCGACGAGACGCAAATGCATCTGAGAGACTTTAAAAACTGAATGGACCAAAGTAAGTAAGTGAAAAAATTAGAGTTTGGTCAAACAAGACCCACAAACACCTGAGAGATTTTAAGAAACCAACGCACTAAAGTAAACAAGTGAAAAAATCAGAATACGGTCAGACAACGCGCAAAAGCCTCTGAGAGACTTTCAAAAACCCAACGTACTAAAGTAAACAAGTGGAAAATTCAAAGTTCGGCTAGGCAAAGCGCAAAAACATCTAGTAGATTTTAAAAAACCAGGGAATTCAAGTACATAAGTGGAAAAATCAGAGTTCGGTCAGACAACGATATCTATATAAAATATATAAAACATATAAAACATAAAACATCGGATATATAAAACATCGGAGACTTTGAAAAACCAACGTATTCAAGTAAACAAAGGGAAAATTCCGAGTTTGGTCAGTCAAAGTGCGAAAACGTCTGGTAGATTTTAAAAAACCAGCACATTCAAATACATAAGTGGAAAAATCAGTGTTCATACCGACGAGACGCATAAGCATCTGAGAGACTTTAAAAACCCAACGCACTAAAGTAAGCAAGTGAGAAAATTAGATTTTCGTCAGACAAGATCCACAGACACCTGAGAGATTTAAAAAAACCAACCCACTAAAGTAAACAAGTGACAAACTCAGGGTTTGGTCAGGCAAGATTATAAAAAGTAAGCAAGTGAAAAAATCAGAATACGGCCAAACAAAGCGCAAAAGTATCTGAGAAACGTTAAAAAGATCAACGTACTAAAGTAAATAAGTGGAAAAATCAGATTTCGGTCGGACAAAAGCTCGGATGCGGTATTCCTCTCCTCGCGATCGATTGAAACCTTTAAAATAACGCGACGGCACAGGGAAACTAAAAAGGCTGTGATCGGCATTGAAAAACGTTGCTCGCTCGCGTTTTGATTCGTGTAAATATATTCATCCGTCGCGCCGCTGCATTTGTATGCATAAATGAAGAGAGAGAAATTCGCGCTCCGTCGATATTACTCGTCAGCAGGGGGGGGGGGGGTATACAGACACTACCCGGGGGGGTGTGGGCGCGAAACGTGCGAGACACACAACTGAGCGAGGTCGGGGCGACGGCAAGCCTGAGTGGAGCTGAATACCTGGCGTCGGGTTGAATCGTATCGCATTACAGTCGGCATTGAAGGCTAGCGCCGCGTCGCCAAAGTGACTGTCAGAGAGAGTGAGAGAGGGAAAGCGCGCGCGCGCGCGCACGAGTGAGAGAGAGAGAGAGAGAGAGAGAGAGAGAGAGAGAGAGAGTGACAGAAAGAGAGGAGGAGGAAAAGAAGATGGGTATACAGTATAGATGTCAAGGAACTGCAGTGCTCGCTGAGTTGTGCAGCTTCGGAAAAAGTGGCTGTATTATTGCTACGTGCATTTCACAGCGTTTGTTCTAATGGAAGAGTAACTTATAGGTTTCACGAGATGGTGAATAGTTAATTAAAAATTTTGAGATGTTTGTCCTTCATCATTGGTATTTTAATATTTTAACAGTTGTGGTGCGCAGGCGGTTTAATTTATTAAAGGTTAAACAGCTTTTCTAGAGATTCGTGGGAAATGCGTATATGCGGCAGTATTCACTAAGAAGGGTTAATTCAATAAAACAACCCTCTAAAGTTGAATAAGTAAAATTTCACTTAAATAAGTGAATAATCACTTATATAACGTGAAATATCTTCCACTTATTATATTACGTGGAAAACTTTTGACTTAGAATAAGTGAATATTCACATATTCATGTGAAATTTCACTTATTCAACTTTAGAGGGCAGATCTTTGAATTATGGATCTTTGTAATAAATATAAAACTTAAACAATGTAATAGTGATACATTGTAGGAAAAAAATATTTTTGCACAGATATCTGAGAAATGTCCAAGAAAAATGAACGTATCACTATTATATAAAATGAAAAATTTAAGCTTTACTTATAAAACTATAAAATTTTTCACTATCACTTACCACTGCGAATTTAAAAATGGAAAAAAATTCGACGGAAAAAATTGTCGAATTATGATCAAACTCTTAAATCAGTGCACGATATTGAACGAAAAATAAATTAACTAATAATCATCATAATGAGAGAGCATCGATTTATTCCAATCGCGTAAGAAAATTCACCAGCCAAGCTTTTGCAGCAATCTATTTCCGCTTCTTCACGCTAATTGACGTGAGGTATCCTTCTTTAAGCGGCTCTGCGTTGAATTTGCAGCGGCTATTGAATTAAGGAGGCTAACTCAAAGGAAACTAGTGAGTGCGGCCCGGTGTACGGCGCAGCGCCGAATTACAAATGTAAAGAGGTCTTTTTATTCTACCAGCATTGAGTGTTTTGCTCTCCCGGTCAAAGCCTCAAAGTCCCTCAAGTCTCATGAAAATTTCACCCTCAGCGAGCTACATCCGTCCCCGCTCTACCGTGCAGTGCAAAAATACGCGTAAGATTATCTTGCCGCTGGAGGAGATTTGAAAAAACGGCGGCTGCCCTAGCTACTTTTGGATTTATATTATTTAAATTATTTATTTGACACGCGAAGTACTATTAAACATCATTACATTAGTACAATTTCAGTTGATCTTAGTTTTTCTTACATCCACATACCATGATGTTAATGCGCCGTCGGGGCGCACTTCCTCCAGGGCTGGAACTAAAAGATCGAATTAGCAGGCGAAGGCGTAAAAAAATTTTGAAAATCAAATCTCCTCCATTCAACGGCTGAACCGCAAATCCCCATAAAGCGCGCGCGCGCGTGCAAGAACTTCCTTCGTGTGCGCGTGAGGTGCTGCGCGGCCCTCTCCATCGCTCGATGTAATCGAAACCACGATTTCTGCGACTCCACCCCTCGACTGGCCGCGTGGCTCTCTCCATCGCTCGATGTAATCGAAACCGCGATTTCTGCGATTCCACCCCTCGACGGGCCGCGCCGGTAATCGACGGCACCTCCGCCGCGCTAAAGTGCCGTTCTCCCGTACTCCTCCTACGTGGCGACGGGAATTATGCCCGAAACGTAGTCGGCTCGAGTGCGGCTGGGAAAACGAGAAAAGGAGAAAAAGAGAGATTTTTATTTACCAAAGAAATGGCAAAATATTCAAAAAATACAGAATCTGTACACTTTAAGATTGAAATGTATAAAAATAAATAAATTCTAAAATATATTCTTAAAAATATACATAAAATCACGTGGAAGGCAGTATCTAATAATACTTTTAAAAAAAACAATATCTCAGTCTCCAATAAGGCTAGTGGCCTTATATCAACTACACTAGTGCTGACTAGTAAAAAAATAATTTGGACCATTAGCCTCTTCTATATACTAATATACTAGCCATGGAGTTAGGGTAGTGTTCTAAAGAGTAGAGCGAGAGAGAGAGCGAGAGAGAGAGAGAGAGAGAGAGAGAGAGAGAGAGAGAGAGAGAGAGAGAGAGAGAGAGAGAGAG
>JAXIUT010044380.1:0-11995 GCA_035586675.1 Eurytoma californica | reverse complement strand
TAATAATGATAATCTTTCAAAATGCTTTAATTTGAATGAAACTTGTTAATAAATGTTTTTCACACCAAATGCAATATTTAATGGGGCGCTATGCCCCGCTTTCCCCTGTTTAAATTTTAAATTAAAAGTGGGAATTTACATATTAAAGACATATAAAAATAATTAAATGTATTTTTGCTTGTAAACAGAAATAAATACGCCCAAATAATTACACAACCGAAACGTTCTATTTTCTTCTCTGTGATCCAACATTAAAATAGAGGTGTCGAAAATTGGTGTAAATATGAGAGAGGGAAAGGGAGAGAGGATTGGGTAAAAGAAGCTCGCGTCGTGTTATCAAGTCGAGCCCGCTCGGATCCTTTCACTTAATTAGACGAGTAATGCGAGCCCGAAGGGCTGTCCGTAAGGATGCTCCCCCCGCTCCCCCATCGTCAATTTGACAGTAAAACGAGCGAGCGAGCTTTTTCACGCGCGCCTGGCTTTGCGCGCGCCCTCGAGAAATCGAATGCCTGGAGCAGCTCGTCTGGCACATAAAATATGAGAGCCGAATGCCCGGGAAAAATATGAGAAATTCTGTTTACGAGTTTATTTCAATGCAATTTTTATGCCGTTTTTCAATGTATACGCCGTTGTGATTTTATGAGTATCGTCGAGCGCCGCGTCGCTTTTTTTCGTTTACGATGACATACACAAATTTTTATTAATTTACATAACTTTTTTCACTTTGGTTGAATTTAATTCAATTAACTTGGTTAACGTGGATTTTTACGTGGACACTTTTGAAACCCGATTTTGAATTCCATAAAGCAGAGTATAAATAAATATTTCGCAGGCAACCTCGATGGACGTCCTTCACAGGTACATACATGCGGAAAAACACGTTTTTACTTTCGCGATTGAAGCGTAATTATTAATATTTCATCTTCAAAGTTAATAAAATATGAAAGTAATTTTTCAAATAAATGTTTCATTTACACTAAAATTTTAAATTTATGGAAAGCTTTTCCATGGATTACAGAATAAAATATTTTCCTTTTAAAAATTACTTTTTATAAATTATGGTTTTTCAATATCAAAATAAAATGAGCAATTAGAAAGGAAATCTGCTAATACTAAATGATCCCCGCTCCCAAAGGCCCTGCGCAGAAAAAAACGGCATATCCTCCGAAGCCGCGCGCGTCTTCTTAGATACTGCCTCCAAGCTTAGTTTCAATCGGATTCCCGGGAGACTTGACGAAACACCGCTGCAAGAGCGACTAAAAAGCAACTCCCTCGCAGTAGAACAACGGAACCGCCGAGACGCCGGAGGGGCCAGTCTTTGGCCGCGCGCTCCTCTTTGTAATTTAAAGCGCGCGACCTCGCGGCAAAATTGCGGATTTCGCGGTCGCCTCGCTCGGGGGTGCGACGCTGCATTATTTATGGCTCGGCACGCAGCGATAAGCCCAGGCTCCCCGATGTCGTCGATTCCATCCCACTTTTTTTCCTGCTTTCGAAGACTCGAGGGTTGCGCGTAAAAATGTTGTTGCGCTTGTAAAGCGAGGCGGCCGCGATAGCGAATTACTCGCGCAGTCGATATTACGCAGGGTTCAGCCGAACTGCCGTAAAGACGAACTTTATTTGGGGCTCGCCTCCCCTGCATAAAAGAAAGCCACTATGCGCTCGGTGAAGTATACATGCGCGCCAGACGCGCCGAGCTCCTGGAGAAAAGGGGAAGTGCACTTTTATTCATTTTAGATATGTACTAGGAGAGCGAATAACAAATGCTGTACCGTCTGCAGCCAGCGGCGGGCAAGGAATATTTCATTCTTCAGTTCCTAAAAAGTTTCCTCCGAGGGCGGAGGTTACATTTGGTCGAAATATAATTTCGATCGGAAGTTTTTGTCGGTTGCTAAATAAAATGGATCGCGAATAAAATGAAAAAATATCGGCTGTTTATCCTCGCTCTTTCCGAACGCGGCAATTTGCTAATGCACGGCGTTCGTGTTGCGTTTTTCAATAAAATCCTCAAATAATAAAGATAAAATTTACGAGCTGGAAATTCACTTAAAAAGTGCAGCAAGGCTAATTTGCTTTCCGAGAAAACAAATTTGAATAATCGTTGCCGCGTATAAATAATCACCTCCCGGAGCCAGACCGTATTCCCACGCAATACTAGCTATCGATACGGTCAAAAGAACTTCAAATGTACCGCTCGTAAAACAACCCCTTTTTCTAGACTCTCGCCTCCGCCCGCACTTTTTTTTGCCCCGCGGACCTCTAGTCCCGTCGTAAAGCTCGGCTGCTTGTCGCATCGCCATGCACGCTCCGTCTCTTCACTTTTGCAAAACGGGGGTTCTTGTAAACCGGGAGATTAAAAAAAAAAAATTTTTGGCCTGCATCTCGCGCGTTTGAAGGGAATAGAGCGCGAGAAATGCACTTTGCCGATAAAAGGGGAACTCGAGCGGGTTGAAAAACTAACAGGCCGAGAGTTTTTCGCGAGCTCATTTCGACCTTCTTTTGAATTTTATTTGACTTCTAGCGCGCTTCAGGTGAGCGCGAGAGGACGAGGTCGTACAGATCTTTTAATTAAATATGAGCGCATTATTTGGAAAATAAAGGAGAGAAAAGTTTAAATTTAAATGTCAAGATTGTCTTTATTAGATTACAATCTTTTTAAACAAATTTTCCTTTTTTAAACGCTAATTTTTTGTTTTTAGTGTACAGCTATTATTGTATAATATTTTTATATACGATAAAAAATGTTGAGTATATTTTTAATTTCAATTTCGGTTAATAAACAAATTTTAAATGATGCGTTCTCTTTTAATTAAATAATGATTGAAATTCATTTAATCAAATTGTTGATCTGCAAACATTTTAAAGCACTGTCTATTTATTATCCTCTTTTTAATAAACTGTGAAATATTTTATGGATATCATATTTATTTTACTAATTGAGGTATAGGCATAGGTATGAAAAATAAAAGTTGCTTTGTTCATAACCGAATTTTTGTAGTACAGTGCTTCTAAAAAAAAAACATTTTTCGAATCATTCAACTTTACTACTCAATTACAAAAATTTGGAAAGTAATGTTCCTATATCGTTTTAAAAAATTCAAATGTTTTAACTAATGGCTATAGCAAAAAAATAAAATACTCTAATAGAGAACGTGCTAAAAATAAAATGGAGTTAATAATCCAGAACGACAGAATTTGACAAAGTCCAAAACCCTCAAATTTCACAAAAACTATCGAAAAAATAGTAAACCGCAAGCGACATTGATTGGACAAAACTAAATTCTAAAAGAACCTTTTGACAATCACCAAACGAAACTATATAAATCAATACACAGTTTCTCCTAAATCCTTGCGCTACCTGCATCACTCCGAAAAAGAGTGACTCCGCCTAATTTCCGGATCGTCGACTGACTGTATCCCACAAAGCGTACTTTTCACCGCTATAAAAGAGCGTATAAGCTCGACAGAGGGCTCAGCCTTGCGCGACGCTTGACCGCTGAAAAAAAAATGGGCCGGAAAGGAGCAGTGAGCGTGTGTCGGTGCGTCGCGCG
Organism: Eurytoma californica; assembly: GCA_035586675.1. NCBI lineage: Eukaryota > Metazoa > Arthropoda > Insecta > Hymenoptera > Eurytomidae > Eurytoma > Eurytoma californica. The sequence continues at coordinate 8,447 of JAXIUT010044380.1, read as the reverse complement.
GCTTTTCCCCTCAGCAGCGCGCGCTCTTCCTCCTTTTTTATTATTCCGCCGTCGACTTCCTCGTGGGCGAGCGCGCGCGCCACGAAAAAACGGAAGTACCGAAAGAGAGGGAGGCAGAGCCCGACCGCGCCAGCTGGCCGCATACGTAATTTTTGCCCCGCACGGGCGCAACGCGCCAAGCGCGATAAAGATCTCGCCCCCTCCCCGCGCGGCGCATCTTCGCAGCTTTTTGCGAAACTTCTCCCCACATGCGCCTCCCTCCCTCTTTCTCTTTCGTTGATTTTTTTCTCTGTTCCTTTTAACTTTTGATGCTGGCGAGTACGGCCCCGCTTGAATGTCGCGACGGTGCGCAAAATGAACAAAGTAATATTTTTAGTGCCCAGGGTATCGATTGTACGGTGTTGGTGGTTTTTTCGCTTTTTTATTCTATTTTCGATCGGAAAAAAAATCAATGTAAAGGATTTAAATTTAATTTACGAGTACTGCTTGTTTTGCAAATATTAGTTTAATTTTCTTTTTCACGAAACGAAGAAATTGAAATAGAAAATTAATTTTGATCGGTAGCAATTCTCTTGCGTGGAAAGGTATTTTTAACGGGCAATTAATATTTTAATTAAACTTACTTGTTCGGTTATTTTCCAGCTCAATTAAATTTTGCGCGGTTCATTCAAAATTTGACGTGCTTTATCCGCTCCTCCGTAATAATTTATAAATTAATACTATTATAAAAATCATAAATATTAAAATAAATGCTTCAAACAAAAATAGAAAGAAAGAGTTTTTAAAATGTTTGAAATTTATCTATAAAATTGAAAATAATCCAGAAAAAGAGCTGAAAATTTCAAGCGCATCGTAATGCATGAAAGTTTGCGAGAAAAATTTAAAGCCTTTCTCCAAGAAGAGGCGAGGAACAACATACGTGCATTTTCAAAAAAGAATTTTTTTTTAGACTCTTTGATCTTATATGTAACTGAACAACTGAACAAAAACTTTTCACTGATGCAAAACTTTCTCTGTGGCAACCTTCTATCTTTTGCCGACAAACGAAGGAAGAACGAAGGGGAAACGAGCCGAGCTAAGGGATAAAAGAGAATTTAAATTCGGCATGAAATATGAAAGAATCGCGAGTTCGAGAAAGAGAAGTTAATTAGACGGGGGACCGCGAGCGTATAAGCTTCCCCTTTGAGCTGGCCATCACCGTGCGAGGCCCTCCCATTTCCCGGCGGCGGAAAGCGGGCGAAGTGCGCCTACGTCCGCTTAATCACGAGCCATCGATCGTTTGCGAAGGCCCGGGAAATTGCTCCGGTGTACAAAGAAGCGCGCAAACGAGCGGGCCCCGTGCTAACGAGTGTCGCGCATCGCCCCACTCATTAACACGCCTATAAAGTCGCAGTCGCCCCGCCTCCCGCCTGGAACGACATCGTTAACGCGCCCGCGAAAGAATAAGCGGGCCGCCCGTTTAAGGCGCAAAAGACGCCGCGGGAATTTTTTATCGACGGCCTTTGTTCCGCATGTTTCGGGAATTTTCGGCGGCGCGTAACCGCCGATCGCGAGATGCTAATGAGCGGCACGACGTGTATATATAAGTACGGGCTGCACCTGCGCGGGCAAGCGGCCCGTGCGTACAAGTTGCGCGCATTATACGCTGCGGAGCCGGATTCCCGCGCTCCCTCAACTTTGCAGTTGTTAATTCGCTACTAGCTTTTAGCGCGCGGGAGTGATGAATGCTGTGGGATGGGTTGAGGATGCTACAAAGTTCCTTTTGTTGTTGCTTCTCGAACCGTTGGAAATTTTGTGGGGAGAGAGGCCTAAAAGTATATGGTATAGGAGTGGATTGGAATCGAATTTTTTCGTGTATTTGGAAATATTTTTGAATTTATTTGAATCGGAAGGAAATTCAGTTAGATTATAGCGATGGCCATCTAGATAAATCGAGAACGTCATTAATCTACTTGGAATTTCCTCTCAACATGCAAATCCCTGCTATTGTTCGATTTACTTTTAATAAGTCCAAATGGCAATGGCGACGAATCCCGTAAAAACTGAACGAATAAAAGAAACAATTGCACTTGTATATTTCAAGTGTAGGATATATATAATAAACGAAATTCATCCGAACCGATCGATAACCTCCCCCTCGCGGCGACATTACTAATGGAGGCGGCGTGACGCGTTGATTTAAAATGCCATATCTCGAGTGATGAATCGAATCTATTTAAACTTTTCGCGGCGCAGTTACGTAGCGCGTTATTCTCCAGTTTGGAGGGTTGCGAGACGCGATTCGACTTACGAGGGTGCCATTTCTTTCGCTCCCGAAGAGGCGCCGATTCGCATTTACATAAATCTCCCGGAGTTTCTATACACGTGTTTATGCGAAAGCGGCTTACACCGGCATCGGCCTTCTAATAACATTTTTCCATTTTCCCGTTCGGAGAGTTCCTCCGGGGATCCCCGCCCTCTCTCTCTCTCTCTCGCACTGTATCAGCGGAAGCTTTGTCGGCCGAAGCGCACCCCGGTCCGCTTTATAGTTTATGCACGGTCGATGAAGTGCTTTTATTTCGGAAGCTCGCATTCAAACTTTTTATTACTACTCTTTTGAAGTTCCTTTTTTTTTTAAATTAATTATTATTTTTAAATTACTTTGGGTTTTGCCGTGAGAGCGATAGTTAGTAAATTTTTAAACAAAGTGTAGCTTCCTCCTTGGAAAAAGAAACTATTCGTAAGCAGTGGAAATTAAAAATCAACGTATAACTATACGTCGAGTTTCTAGAGAACCAATATCTGAATAAAGTATAAAAACTTTGAAAAGATAAAATCGTGATTATTTATTATTACTGTACTATGAAAATTCAAAGATTTTTGCAAATGTAGCTTGAGATTGTAAAATCATGTTTTCACAAGAAATGCTTAATATGCATACATTAAAAGTATCAAGAAAAATATTTCCTCCGAGAAAAGCTTTTATCCCCAGTGTAATGTGTATAACATTCACAGCAACGTCCTCTAGCTATTCTAAATGTACATACAGTTAAATCTAGCTTTATTTTTACGAGCCCGAGCGTAGGAACAAAATAATCCAGTAGACCGAGAAGGCTCCTTTAAAATTTTAATTCGCCCCGCATGAATTTATACGCAAAATAAAAGAATTCGCATACGTGGAAAATCCTTTGAAAGGCGGAGCATAAACGCTGTAACGAAAAATGGCGATTAATCAATTTTTTTTTTTTTTTTTTTTTGCCGATCTCCTAAGTCGCGTGGCCGCGCGCCCAATATTTGTTCCGTTCACTTTTTTTCTGCGCTGTTTAAAATGCATCCCTAATGCTCCTTTTCAAACAAGTAAATTGCGTGCCTCTGTACATTACACATACGTGCCGGCGCGCAAGCAGTTTAGCTCCTTTTATTAATGCTGTTGAACGTGGGCGAGCGCATTTTTTCCCCTCAAAAGAATTTATTAAAATTCTTTTGAAATTCCCGAGCTTGTTTTTTCCTCCCTCGTTGGCAGTGTCTTTCAAACAGTTGTTTGTTACCCGACAAATTTAATTTATCGAGTTCCTTTTGAATTCCCGTCTAATTTCGCCGAGCGACTAATTTAAAGTCGTGGAATTAACTGTGGGTTACATTTAATTCAACTGGTGACATCCTATTAATAGTAGGGTATTATAAAATTGGAAAAATATATTAAAAAAGATACGGATTATTTTTTTGCCATGTTAAAAATAAAATTGTAATATTTGTCTTCAAACTGTAATAAATAATGAGAATTCAATTATCTTCTGATATCAGCTTCCGCTATCTATCTTATACCTACTAGTAATTAATTTCTCCGAACATTTCAAATGAGATTCGCGGACTTTTTAAAAGTCACCAAGAAGTGCTTATTAATCACTCCCATTTTCCTTTTATTTCGCCTACCAACCGATCAATCCAAATAAACGCTCTAAAAAAGCTTAAAACCATTAACGGAAATAATGAGTAGAAAGAGCCATCAGGAACGAAAATAAAGCGTCGAGTCTTCCGTTAAAACGGGAAAGAAGATACAAGCGCGTTAACGATCGGCCGACGCGATTTCTGTGTCGTTTAAATTCATGATGGGAAAAGAGATTTCACTCCGGGCGTTCGTCACGGGGACAATGGAAGCGACACCTCGGCCGCGCTCCCACGGCTAGACTTTTTTGACCAAGGCCGTATATACGGGACTCCCTCGCCGTGGCGGGCGCAACCCTCCGGAGGACGCTTCCTTCCTCTCTGTCGACATTTTTTTCCCGCGTCTCGCGCTTTACAAGTGCCGACGCTTCCGTTTTATTAAGCAGGCCCCGCGGTTTTATACGCGTTATGGGAAACTACGGGGGAATTGTAATTTTTTAACGGCCGACGCTTCCCCCGGCTGCCCCTTTTTGCGAACTCGAAATTAAAAGAGCGAGAACGAGGATGCTCTTTCGCGTTAATTTTTTTTAATTATGTACATTTGAAGAAAAGAGCACGGCGCGGTTGTAATTTTTCGTGGAAAATCATGATTCTGTGTAAGGAATGAGAAATTACGCGAAAGTTTCTGAGGAAAATCCAAAGCGCATTGTGCGAGCGAGTTTCGCAGATACTGTATTATAATAAACTGTCTATTTTAAAAATTTCCTGAAGTAAAAGTTCGTAAAAATAGAGGCAAAAATATTCTAATGGAGAAATCATTGCAAACAATTCGAATAATATAAATCTGCATATTCTTCTACAGACTTTCCTTCACAAATTGATAGATTGGTAAATTTTCACCAAAAGTTATTTTCAAACAAGTACTTGCTCTCGTGAATTTTAATATAGAAGCACCGAGAAAGATTAAATTTATCGGTTCTACAATAATAATTCAGATGCAGCGACTTGAAACTATAAGAGGGCATACCAAGCGACAAATCAGATCATGCACTAGAGGCAGTCAAAACAACTTGGCACTAATGAAAATTCAATAATCGCGAATAAAACGTCGGACTCGCGGCGATGGGAATACCCCGGTGCCGGACGTATTGACGCTCATGCCCCTTTCGATCCTCGCTCCGCAATCGATCCCGCGGTCGAAAGGAAAAAAAAAACGTCGCGTCGGTGCCCCTCGTCGTCCGTACAGTCGTTCCTCGTCATTTTTTTTTGCGCGGCGCCGCGCCGCCAGCGGGAAAAAGCTCGCTCTCGCGGAAATGTATTTTTACGGCGCGCGCGCCCGAGCACAATGAGCGTTTAAGCCCCTCGTCCACTCCCTCGATAATTTACTTTTCTCAGCTTAGCTTTTTTTTGTTGTCTCGCTGTTGTCGCTCGTCGGGAGCGACGAGCGCGCTTCCGCGGCACTCGATCCGGCCGCACAATGCGACCGCGTGCAAATATTGAGTTTAGCGACGGGGAAGGACAATAAATAAACTACTTTTATTTCAAACGAGTAGGATTCCGAGATTCTCGCGCATGTACGTGCTACCCTTTTTCTCACTGCTTTTTCCGCGTTAGCAGGGGTTCGGAGTTGCCGCGGAGGTGGCACGCCGAATTATTGGCGGCGCTCGGTCGATTTGGTTTTATCGCGATACGCAAGATTTTGCGAAATAAAAAAAAATGGCAAGTCTCGGATTGGGGTCAATGTATAAAAAGCGATTTCTCCTTACAAATATTGGATTTTCAGAGTGCAATATCCTTTTGTGGGCGCAAAAACAGGATTTATGTCATGTATTTATAGTGTAACTTGAGTCTTTTAACCCTGCGAAATTGTCCCGAATTGGTAGCTTTATTATTTCATTTGAAATGTTATTATTGTAACTTTTGCAGATATTCTTGGTGTTTGAATTCAATGTTACATCGAGGTAATCCGCAATTTATTTTACGATTAAAATAATGTAAAGTCCTTCACTCGTTCGTCGTAATGAATGAATACGTAATGCGACTATCTTCATTAGAAACCATTTTGCACGAAATTTAATTACATATTTAATAGCCAACGGGATTGAAATAACGAAACCGTCAAGGCTTCATTAATTGAAACACTCCAAGTACTGCAAAGGAATGTTGTTATCCTTTAAATGTTCACAAATCCTAATGAACGTTAAAATGTGAAAAACGCGCGTAAATGAAAAAATGTTTACCTGCACAAGGCAAGCCGCGACGAAGAGCGCCGCGAGGCAGAGAGCCGCAACCCTTTGCACAGCCATTGCCGAAATAAGTAGCCTCAGCCCTTTGCACAGCCTCCCTCGTCCTCCCAGCACAGAATTCACCTGGCGCTGTAAGCAGGCGCACTTCACCGGGCAAAGCACTTGACACTGCGCGAGTCTACGCACGGGAGGAGGACCGCATCGGCGGGACGTCGCGGCTCGAGTGACCGTGGCTCCTCGCGCCGGGTTAAAAAGCGAAGGTACAGCGGAGGGCCCCGCGAGGGAGAGGAGGGAGGGAGTCGCCGCTGCCTTCGGCGGTTTCGCCTCGAATGCCGCGGCAGCTGGCGCGAGAGCCACGCGGTCCCAGCGTCACGTGGGCGGCGCGCAGTTGCACGCATACTCATGCGCGCGCGCGAGCGAGGGAGCCAACCCCACCAGGGACGCCCCCCGGTGCAACGCCGGGCCGACTTTTCGCCCGAGCCGTGGAGCTCGCGAGCGCCAAGCTCAACTCCTCTAAACCCCGTCGTTATTAGCCGCGCGTGCCTTATACGAGTGCCTAATTAGGAGAGGAGTGCCGACAGCCACGGTGAGCTTTATTAGATTTTGATGCGAGGTGCACGCGATGCTGCAGTCGATATCGGGACGGATGAGGGCGAAACAGAGCCGAGAGTTTTTCTCTTCTTTTTTGCTCTTTCACGCGGAGGCAAGAAAAATATTGCCCGGTACATTGGCGAATTTTTTCCGGTTTGCTGTGGTCGATGATACGGACGAGCTTTTTTCGAACGATTTGAAAATGAAAAAGGAAATACCTACGTGTAAAATCTATTGTGCGCGCTCGAAAGGGCTGAAAAGGTATTCCGTTAAAATGTATTGATATTTTTTCGAAAGCTCGTAAAATAGATTAGATTAGAGAACCCGGAAAAATCAATTTCGTTTATTAAAATCTATGAAATAAATTCGTATTTCGAAAAAACAAGGCCACGTTTTTTATAATTGAACTTCGTTTCGAAAATAAATCAATTTATTGGATTCCTTTTATAAAATATAATTGTCAAAAATGAAAGTAAATGTATTAAATTAATTATTTGACCCAACTCAATTTAGTAATTTAATTACAATAATAAATGTAATACGCTAATAGATTTCTCACATAATTTCGTTTTATGCATTCTATATAATAATTAAATTTTAATTTTAATTTCATTAAATCAACTATATTATTTACTTAAATTGCAAGTCAGCCAAGATCTACTGTAAAATTCATAAGAAAATGATTAATCCTATAATGAAAAAGCTACGTATTCCAGCTCTGTTAAAACATATTTTATAATTTCCCATCCTACCTCCGCAGCGCTGCTCTACAATAATCGAGAATTAAACGTAAGTAAAGTCTGCCCGGGATCTCCGGGCCAAGCCGCAGCGATCGATGAACAATGAGCCCGTCATTCAACCGTGAAATATCGAGGTAGATATAGAACCCACCCCCTAGCAGCGCAAACTGCGCTCGAGAACCCAAAGTCGTGCCTGCACGCGACCAGGGCCCGATCGGCTCTTTGCCGGTGGAACTCGACGCCCGGCGCAAAGGGTTTACTTCTCCGGGCCGGCGCGTACGCACCTTTTGCGGCCGATCGGCGACCCAGGGGCCGCCGATCCGGTAGCGGCGGCTGCCGTCGCGGCTCTCGTTTCCTCGGCATCAGCTGCGGCAGCTGCCCGACAAAAGCCTCCTCTCCCCCGACGCGTCTAAAAGCGGCACGCGCGCGGCCCGCTGCTCTCTCTAAAACAGCGGGACAGGTGTATGGGGCCCGGGTGGGACGCCCGGGCACGCGACAGCCGGCGATCGCGCCGCGCCATTGGCCGGCCGCAGATGTACGCGCGAGCGGCGGCCCCGCAATTATCAGCCTGGCCCGGGCTCGGGTATAAGCAAAGCGCCGAACGGGACGCCGATCATCCAGATGGATGCGTTCCCTTTATTTGCCTAATTCAACGGGTCGACGCCTTTTTTTGCGACGTTGTTCTGCGAAACGACGATGTCAGGTATCAGAAGGTATCGAGCATCATTTTTTTCGAGTTATTATCGCGGAGAGTGTACCAGATGATTGATGAGATCCGGGGTGATTTGCAGTACGTTGTGGAAATTTGGCAGATTATGAGAGAAATTATTGTCAAATTAAAGATAATGTTTTCTTAATTTATATTTCCCGTCTTATTTCTTTTAGAAACCTAAGCTAAGAATGTCTTTCGTTCTGCTCGCCTGCATTTCTCGACAATTGAGGCAGTGGATTCCATAACGTCCTGAGCGCGCGAAAACCGGTAAAACTATTGTCCAAAGGACTAATT
>JAXIUT010044370.1:0-11995 GCA_035586675.1 Eurytoma californica | reverse complement strand
ATAACACTGTAAATTCTGCTAAGTCATTTTCCTTCGATTATTCAAATGTGCACACACAGACAGATAGACACACACACGCATTATACACACGCGCACACATACAAACACACGCACCCGCTCACATACAGAAACACACGCACACGCGCACACACACACACACAAACACGCATACGCGCACATACACAAACACACGCAGACACACACACACACGCACACACGCGCACACACACACACACACACACACACACACACACAAAATACAAATAAAGAAAATCTTTGTAAATACACGCAAACATTCAAAGTTTCCTCGTTGTGTCGAGACGAGTCAATCGAAGCTAACACTCATTAACAAGCTGAAATGATAATTATCGCACGTCGATAGCGTCGCGGGGTGGCTTGGTGAAGACGATTCGCGTGCAGCCGGAGAGCGAGCGGGCGAACGGGAAGAGGCCCGGGGACCGGGGGCCTATGTCGCCGCCCCCGGAGCAGCCGATCTCCACGGTGCCGGAGGTCTACGTGAGGCCGCCCACGCCCACCCCCTCGATCGCCAATCTGCCGATCATCACCGTGTCCAGCCCGAGCCGGCGCAGCTCCCTCGCCAGTCGACGCGGCAGCGACGTCTCCCGCAACTCCCGGCGGGCCTCCGAGCACAGCGTCAAGTTCGAGCTCGACGACGTCGATCCAGGTGGGTCATGTGGTGTTTTTTTTTTTTTCTTCTTTTTGGTTTTGTTTTTGTTACGGTGGAAAGGATCGGGAGCCCGAGTGAAAACAAAATCATTAAAACTTTGTTGTATACGTCGGATGGGATGTTGGAGGATAATCGGCGCGGATTTTTTCTTTCTTCAATTTGGATTTTAATAACTAAAAAAGCACATATAATAGGAAAATGTGGACTTGATTTTTACAAGTATTTTGTATGAAAAGAAAATAAAATGCGACGTAGTACGTCTGTATTTGTTTAAAGTCGTGACGTCACACGAATTTTCTAAGCTCGATATCTTGCGGTTAATAATCGTAAAATTGAAAAAAGAAGAAAATACGTGTGGATTATTTTTCAATATTCTATGGTATAGGAGTAATGGAATTTTTCATGCAATTAATGATTAATTAATAATTAATTAATTGGGATCCTATAATTGAGAGAAACGTTGTTTTGATAGTCAAACAGCGATACTGAATCCTAATTAATAAAGTAGATGCACTACTCTCAAAATTTGGAAGAGTGAAAACAACTCGATTCTAGTGGATCAATTTTGTTTAAAAAAATGTTTTTTTTACTCGAATAGGGTGATTTTTTTCATGTTTCACTCTTTTACAATACAGGAAATAAGCTGAATTTACTTATGACAGATAACAGTTTTATGATACATGATGGGAAAACGTGATTAAGATACCACTAGTGTTTTATTTAAAAAAAATTTTTTTTTAATTTTTTTAGTATACGTTAGTATTGGTTTTTTGCTTTTTACCTTTTTCTGGGAATTCGATGCGCTGGACAATCAATATTATTGGTCGTTGAAATTACACGCGAACGAGGCCGGAATTCCGCAGGTTAATTTGTCGACTGAACAATTTTTTCAGCGATGTTTATTGTAGAGCTGCTCTAATTGAACTTTTGCAATTAAAATAGGGGAGCGCGACGGAATGTCATAAAGCGACCTTGTTGATTTCTCGGTATTGTTTTGGGTGCAATTTACTTTCATATTGATGGGATGCCGGTCTAAATGCGAATGGACCCTTTTACTTGGTGCACGAGGCTTTCTCAGTTGGCTATAGTTAAATATTCACGAGACAGACTTTGAAAGATTTGTAGAGCGGTATAATCAATATTCAACGACACTTCCGGTGCGCAACATAAATCTGTAGCATAAATCTGTCAACTACAGGAGAGTATCGGAACTTCGGATCTCGGATGCTGTTGAAATTATGGAGGAGGTTTTCTTGCATATAAAATTGAAAGGAGCCGAAGTTTTAAACTCTGATGCTCAATGGTTTATGGGCTAGAGGGTGCCGTAGAATTATTTTTGCATATGATATAAAATAGCATTTTCTCGAATGTCTATCATTTAGCGCACATTTGCTTTTTAACGTAATTCAGCTAATGCTTATGAATAATGCAAGAGAAAAACTGCATTTTGTAATATTTTTTATGTTATGAAAAAGATAATTCGTTCGAAAGTTATTCATGATCAAAAGAAAAGATCATTTAAACAGAAGAATGTAATGATACAAAAAAGCATGCACACGTTGAGTTTCTAAAATTCACGTTGAAGTTTTATTCTTTGTTGCTTTATTGAAATAGATCAATGGCTTAGTATCCTTTCAACTTCGAAACTACTCAGAGTTAGGTAGAGTGCCACACTTTGGCTTCTTCCATTTTTTACACGTGAAAGTGTCTCTCGCAGGTTCAACAATGTGCATGATCCGGAGTTCTGATACCCTATTAGCAAGTAAAATCGTGTCTGGCTTGGTCATTTAACGACTTGCATGCAGCACATATTCTGCACTAACGTGCAGTCATTAATTATTAACGGCCATTTTATCGCTTTTATTTTACTTCGTAAGTATTTAACAGTATATGTTTGAACACTTCCGTGCATACTCAGGGGACAATCTCGATTTTTGACAAATATGTGCCAAAAAATGAATTTATTATTTTTTACACATAAATTTATAGTATAGAATTGTAAAATAATACAAACTTTTATTCAGTAAACTACAAGTTTAATCACTGGATAAAAACTAAATTAAGTTATTATTATATTTTTTTTAAATGTTCCTTAGACACACCGTTTTATAACTACTTAATTGATTTCAGGCCAAATTTCAGGCATTATGTTCAATATACAATGTAAATTAAAAGTAGTTATTATTCTTTAATTCCATACTACACTTTTATGTCAAGAACAAAAAAATTGATTTTTAGCCATCTTCGGTGAAAATTTGCAAGACTCATCCTTTTAACTATGTATTCATACCTCAGTTAACACATCGTTTGACCATTTTCGAACACGGGAAAAATTTTAAAAGGTGCAATTTTACGCGAATTATTCGGATATAGCCTGTTTCGCAGTCAAGTGGATTTATACCGCAAAGTTGCGGAACAAGTGGTTTATCTATAGATGCCTAGCCTCTAACTGAAAACACCCTTTTACTTATAGACCGCACTATTAATTATAAGTTGTTTTCCGAAGCGCCGCTCTCTTAAACGCGCGGGCGCAAGGCTTTAACGAAGAATTAGAAGGAATCCCTGCCAAATAACTTGTACTGAGGTGTTCGCGCAATAAATTAACGATTAACGTAATCGTCAATCTTTTTAACCACATAATTCTTTCCCCACTATCTGCGCGCCTATTTCGCTTTTCTTTTTTCGAGATAGCGCTATTAACCGCGAATACGCAGATTAAAATACGACTTCGTAGATACCACGAAATTAACGACGTGAATTCTCTTTTGATGTCTTATACTAAATTCGATTTAATTCCGCATGATAAACTTGATTGTTCATAAAAGATATAAAAATTACTGGTATCTTTGTGATTTTTAACGGGATTAAAGTATTATTTTATAAAAATAATAGTAACCCTGCAAGAAAATAGTCTGGGTTTATGGGCATAATATGCCATATTTTATGGTCTGTGACCATAAAAAACTCCATATTATTCCCATAAACCCTGTGTTAATTCAAGAATTTATGGACAACTTATGGCCATAATGAATACTCGAACAATGATAGGTTAGAAACTTTTTTATTAATATATAACAAAAATAAATATTTATAATTATTGGAGCTGCTCTTCAATGCCATAGTATATAAATTGGCCATCGGAGTCATCACTCACTTTCATGGTTTCGATATCACTCAAGTTTACATCACATTTAAGAAAGGTTTTTGTTGAAATTCATCAGCTAATGCATCAAGTTTTTGTTGTTTTTTCTTTAAATAATTTTTGGTTATAAATACGTTTCATATTTCACTATTTGGTTTTGCTTTAATTGCTACTTAACACAACCGTTATTATAATTATTTTAGGTTATTTCAGTTATTATTATGAGATTTACTCCATATATTATGGCCGACTTATGGAAAAATTTGTCAGTCTAATTAGGCAGTACAAATATGGCCATAAGTTGGTATACTGCCCATAATATATGGCGAATTTTCTACCAGGGAAGTAAATATGCAGTATTCAGTGAGAGAATTTTCTACCACGAGAGAAATTTTGTTCCAGAAATAGCAGTAATTTTTGGGTCAATATTCATTACGCATGCAAATTGTTAGGTTGATTTTTGTAAAAATTACAATAATTACACACCGTGTGACAATTACTCTTTATATTTTAGACGATCTTCATAAACTTTTAAAAAATTTCTCTCATTTGTAAATATTGATAAGCAGCAAAGAATTATTTTCTTGGTCTCATTTGTAAATATGTATAAACAGTAAACAATTATTTTCTGGACAAAAGCCCTGAAATAATTTCAATAAACGCGTCGTTAGAATACCTTACAATAGCCGGTACGGGCCTTTACAACATTTACGCGCTCGAACGATATTACGTAACTTTTCAATCAAGTTTGAAAAACAAGCGTTCAGCCGAGTGTGTCACGATCGTTTAATGCAAACCCCTCCGAGCGATACTATTCATCCTCGTCCCACCCGTAAATCTCGGCGCTCTTACGTAACCGTGGCTCGGAAATTCAGGGTGTAATGAGAACCGAGGTCGCGGCGTACCCGGCAGTCATTTTCAACAATTTGCAAAAGGCCATTAAAAACGCTTCGCTAATTGCGAGCTCGTTTTCGCTCTGTCCCGTGGAAATGAAATTCGCGCAGGACCGATGTTTATTTTTTGTAACGATGAGAATTAAAAAAGTTTTTTTTGTAACGATGAGAATTAAAAAAGTTTTGTACGAAGGACTCTTGTGCAATTCTGGGGAAATTCTCATTTTGCTGGGGTACGCAGAATTTCAAATATTTGAACTTCGAAAATTCCATTTTGAGGTACGCGGGGAATATTCATGATTTTCCAGTCCGGTGTTTAATGTAGCGTATACTGATTATTTCACGTGAAAATTTAAAACTAATTATTGCGACTTACAATTTTTTTTCAAATTGATTTAATCATCTGTGTTAATGTGAAAGTCGATTTGAGTAAAAACTGATTTTGTTTAAAACACAGTCATTTTTCCCATCTCTCCTCCATTCATAATTAATTGCTTTGTTACGTCCTGAGCGACGTAGCATACTACATACTTTACATAGTTGTATAATTAAACTTTTTTTAATTAATTATCGAATGAAAAATAATTACTTAGCAAAATAAAAAATAAACGACAGATGCGTTTATTAAAAATTAACACACAAAAAACAATACGAATAAATGTGGGTCGCGCATTATTCCGCGTTGAAAGTCATCGCACGCAGTCCTCCGATTATCGATTTTCTCGCAATAAACATTTCGAAAAGAAAGCAACACAATAGCCATCGACCGCATCCCCCGGCGGAGCCGAAACATTAGCTGCAATTTCTCGATTTCACGCATGTTATGCACGTCGATTAATTATCGCGGGCTTAAGGTTAGTTCCTCAAAAATAGCAAAAATGGTAGATCACTATAAAATTAAACTGTTATTCTTGAGGTCCTGATAAACAAATTGGTATGGTTTAAAATGCAAGTTGTCAGGCAAATAATTGAACTAATAACGATTGAAAATGCATGTTCTATATCTATCAGGCAAAATAAAAAGATAGTTTATGCCAGAAGCATAACATTTTATGATTTGACTCATTTTCTAATTTAAAATGCACAAAATAAAAATAAACATTATAGTTCATGGGTACTTGTTCTAATTGATCTTTAAATTCATAGTTTCATTTTATATGTACTTGAAAATCATTTACGCGGTTTTAAAAGGATTTTACTTTGAGGACACTCAGTTGACTTGATTGTCTTTGAGGAGCTAAAATTGAGACGAATTCTTTAACCGATGTAAATTTTTCTACAAATGCATTTATTACCATATTTTTTTGTAAAGACATATTACATGTACCTTTCTTTTAAGACGAACTAGATTGACAAGTATTGATTTTTACGATCGTGAGAAATAAATTGGTTTGACAAGCTGTATTTAGCTACCTGTAGCGGGGCGTGCACGATTCTGAAGCGATGGATGGTTCAAACGCCTAGTACTTATAGATTTATCTTTTTGAATATAATGTCCACTGCTTAAGCGGATCAGATTAATAAAAAAATTAAAATCTAAATTTTGGTGTATCTTTTATTCAATTTTTTTACAATTTTTTATCATTTTTATTGATCATTACCCTATCAGCACAAACGTCAAAAAGAGACCACGTAAGGTCGAAAAAATGTACTAAAAACGTACTTAAAACGTGCAAAATGTCCGCGGACATTTTTGACGTTTTAAGTACGTTCTTAGTACATTTTTTCGACGTAGATGGTCTTTTTTTGACGTTTGTGCTGATAGGGTAAGGATAAAACGTTGCTTTAAAAAAATTTCAGTCACTTTTTCTTCAATTGTGTTTCGCTTAAGCAGTGGGCATTATATTCAAAAAGATAAGTATACAAGTACTAAGCGTTTAAACCATCCATCGCTTCAGAATCGTGCACGCCCCGCAACAGCTAGCTAAATACAGCTTGTCCAACCAATTTAATTCTCACGACCGTAAAAATCAATATTTTTCTGTCTAGTTGGCCTTAAAAGAAAGGTACATGTAATATGTCTTTAAGAAAAAAAATATGGTAATAATTGCACTTGTAGAAAAATTTAGATTGGTTAAAGAATATGTCTCAATTTTTGCAAGCTTTAACACAGGCTTGCCTCCTTAAACGAATGGCGACGGCCTGGTTTGCTCGGCAGGCAAGCGGAGCCCGGAGCCGGAGATCAGCCCGCGGCACTCGCCCTCGCTGGACCGGCCGCGCAACCCCGAGGGCATACTGCGCCGCAACTCGGACTGCGGGGCGACGCCGACCGGCAGCAACAAGGACCTCAGGCGCAGCTCGGACTTCGGCCACGAGAAGACCCGCTCGCAGTTTGCCACCAAGCTGAGGCGCAACAGCGACTTCGGGAACCGGACGCCCAGGCGGGCGCAGGAGCAGGACCAGTCAAAGCTCGCCAAAATTCTGGACGTCAGCCCGGTCGGTGAGTTCGACCACTTATTATTACCGTAATCCTGAGGTTATTTCATTTGCACGAGTTCTTTTGGAGATTCTGCGATGGTTACCCAAAGCACACTTTGAAAGAAACAAAGAATTCATAAAGAATTTTCGAATGTCCGCAATAAATGAAAACTTCTAGTATTCAAAAAGGAACAAAAAACAAAGGAAAACATTTTTTTATGAATTAAATGAAATAAAATAAAAAAGGACATTTTTTTTCAATTTCTTTTTTTTTTAAATTAAGAATTTTTTATAATTGCTTTAGAGGCGGATATTCGTTACAACATAAAGCCATTAAGAATTGTATTAACAAATCGGCTGGAAAAGGCACTCATTAAGAATTTGTTAAAATCTTTATTAAATTTTTCGATGCTGATCGAATATATCATATACTTATTTGATACTCGTTCAAAATGAAAATGGACAAATTTACTTATTGAAAACAATGATATTTTTTATGATTTGATCCTTTAACCTGCACCCGTGTTAGATATAAGTAACAATTCAAAAAAAGTATTTATTTGACGTTTTTAATAAAAAAATCTGTAACAGTGTAATATAAATGAGAATGGATTAGCAATAAGTAGGAAAATGTAGAAAAACATACGTTTAGCTTATAATTATATTTTTATAATGTAATTATATTTTTATATGTAATCATTACTACTGAATGTCGCATGATATCTTGATTTTTCTACTTATTTTAGCGAATTGTATTCTTATTGTTCTCAACTTTCTCTTCACTTGACTGAATTAATTTTTAATACAATTAATTAATTAATTAATTAATTTTTATTTACAATTTTATAATTGTAAATAAAAATTAACTCAGTCAAGTGAAGGGAAAGTTGAGAACAATAAGAATACAATTCGCTAAAATAAGTAGAAAAATCAAGATATCATGCGACATTCAGTAGTAATGATTACAAACAAAAATTTTCCTATTTTTTAATACAAAGATAAATTTATATACTAATACTTCATTTTGCATGAATCCTTTATGTTTTTATCAAGTTTATAGAATTTCTATATTGATACTTAACAAAGACGTCCGTATAAGCACTTTCCTTTAACATATAATGTTAATTAAGATAATCGAGAAAACAAAGAAAATCTCAATATAGTTTCTTTTACAAAAATGTTTTATGTAAAGATTTCATAATGCATACACAACAATTTTGAGGCAAAATCATTTGTAATTCAGGGGTTAATCATGCTTATTTTTACCCAAAAGTGGAGAATCTTCCATCGTGAATTGAGCACTATATTTCAACGCCTTTCGTTTTGCGTAATGTAATTTAAATTTGTCACTAAATTTGCATATCTGTAAATTAAAATTTATTATTAAATTTGCAATTATTCATCTCTTTGAGTTTGATATATTCCTTTTTATTATGTTAACGAATGTTTATGTTTAATTAATTTTAATTATTTCATTTTTTATAATTTCTTTTACGATCTCTTCTTGATTCTGTATATAAGCCAATTCTTAAATTGCAATATAAGTATAATTTGCGAAATTTCTTAACAACATGATAAATTGTCTGTTTTGAAGCAGTGATAAAAAGCAATGCGGTAATCTAAAAGAAAAGCGAGTAGTGTGAATAAACGGTTGATGTTGATTGATTGAGAAGCTCAGAGATAAAATTGATTATAGACGGCTGCCTTTGTTACCCATATCAAACGCTGCTGGAAAAACGATTTCCGTTAGATCATGAGAACGTGATTTCCTCGTTTCTATGAAATCCTTACAATTTGATTTTTCCCGCGACATTGAGCTTTTATCGAGCCAATTTCGAAGCTTTGAAAAGCTTTAAATGAATTAGTCCGGTGCGCGTCGCGCGACGCGAAAATAAAATTCTCAGTCTTTTAATCATTGATTATCAAATTAAAACTTTCAGTGTACATAAGTGTCGGAATATGGAAGTCATTGAGTGTCCAAAGTTGGTGTTCTCATGTAATATGAGTAGCGTGCAACTTTAATTCAAGTTTATCGTTAGCAAAGTTATAGCCACACACGTACCTTGTGCGGACATTTGATATGCGCTATACTATAGGAAATGAATATATTCAGTTCAGGTAAACAAATATGATTTCTTTAAATACACTTTGGGGAATTTATCGTAAATTTCTTAATGTTAATTCATGTTTGTAAATAACTAATATTTGAAAACCCATTACAATATCTGATAGACTGTCAAGAGTCTGTAATATACATCGAATATAATCCAATGTCCGATGCTCGTATTTTATTGAGATACTAGAAGTTTTTTTTTAAACGAGAATGTACAGGTAGGTATCAAACACAAAGCCAGAGGCTAAGTAATCAATTACTAGGTGACCAGCCGCAACAAAGCTGAAACTTTAGTAACTGATTTTAGATCCAATTATAATCTACTTAAGCTCAGTCAGTCTCGCGTCTTCAAAGAAACTCATTAAACAAATTCCCTTGTTTAATAGATAATGTTCAAGGATCGAATTAATTTTCTATTATAAACTTTGTCGATCGATAATGATTCAGCGATTAATTTTTAGGAGCCTCGTAATATTGCCATTTTAACTATTCATATTATACTTTCTTCACCCTTAAATTTGAAAGTCTCGCTTTTTAGGCCGCTTAATATTAATAGCTTTGAATGCTCATTTCTCTTGGGCAGAGTGAATGATTACGTACTTAAAGTCGAGTGCGTGGCTTTAATTTATTTAACTGTGCACAAATTCTTTCAAAAGCGGATGTGGAGTCTGTGCGAAGTTAGTGCATTGAAACGTTAATTAACATTCGTTTGAGATTTTTCCAAATGGAAGGAGGAGTTTCAAATGGTTTCGAGAACTAAAATATAGAGAAACTATGCATTAATTAAAATGTTGATATTTGCTGGATCACGTAAATACTTCCGGCATTGAAAAAGTAGATCAGTTTTGTTTTATTTATTGAAGAAAATTTAAAGGTAATGTTAGTATTATATACTTTCTTATATAAAATTAAACTTAGCTTTAAAATGACAATGGACCTATTTAAAAGCTACAAATAATTATTTTTTGGAAGGAGAAGATTGAACGTATTAGCGCGCTATTTCAAGATAATATTTATTAAATCTATAATTAAAAAATATAAAAAAAACGAAACTACCCCCTTAAGTTGAAAAGCTTCAAACTAATCATTTAGTTCATTTGAAAAATTTAATTTCGAGGATTAAATAAAAAGTATTGCGAAAATATTCATAAAATTTTAATAAAAAAAATTCTTTAACACGTTCTTAACCTTGCGAGCTAAGACATTCTTTCTTAGTCTTTTGCTTTCGATTTGCATACATTCTTTGTATCTTTGAAGATGAGTTTTATTTTATATAAGGAAAAAAGTTTTTTAGATAGTAAAAAATCTTTCTTTAATTAAACGTGGTAGAACTTTTTCATTTTTGTTATTTTTCTAGAGAACTAATTATTGTAAATATACAACAAAAACGATTCTTTAAATAGATACTGGCATATTTGTTCTATATAATTTAAGATCCAGAATTATTATTTTTTTTAAATCAACATTCATTCAAAATTGTACTATTCAGTAGGTCTCTGCTCATAAACTTAAAAATGATGGTATAAAAAACAGATAATCGAAAATTTAATCAATGACTGCACCTAAATATTACAATTACTATTGAATAATAATTTATTTAAATTAATTCCAGTTGGTAGTAACTTTTAATTTAATAATCATAATAATTTATTAGTTTTTCAGAATTTGATTTTTTGATTATTACTAATCAATAAATCATAATTTGACTTCGCACTTTTAAAAAGTGATGATATAAAGTCACTAACTTACGCTAAATAAATAACACTTCTTTTTAAATTTTTTCCAATTAAAACTTCGCTAATTTCGAAACAATACATGAAATTAACAAATACATGAAAAACTAACTATTTTTCAGTAATAATCGCGCAACTATTTCAAAATTATTGTAATTTTTATCGAAAAAAATTGAAAAGCTTCGGAAAAAAGTGCGATTTTTATGGTCCACGTACATTAAAGTGCAAAAATGACAAGCAGCACCGTCTCTGTCCCTCAGGTTCTCGTCGCAACTCGGACCTGGGCGGCCTGGCGGCGACCCGCGCGGTGGAGTCCCGCCGCAACTCGGACGTGTCGTGCCGCAGCGACCGGCGCGGCTCGGAGCTCGGCGGGTTGCCGCTGAACCGGCGCAGCAGCGACGTGAGCATCCGCGCCCTGGACAAGAGCCCGACGCACTACTCCCCGGGGCCGCCGGGGCCCGCGGAGGAGGCGACGACGGACGACGTCCGGCCGCAGCCGGCAGAGTCCGACTCGGAGCAGCATCCGGACAGCTACTACGGCGGCGAGAAGGCCGCCCTGGTGGACGGGCAGTCCAAGGAGGAGGAGCCGGCCGGCAAGACGCGCAAGAAGAACCTCTCGTGGAAGAGCGACAAGGTCAAGGACGACCAGGAGGACATCACCGCCGAGACCAGCCTGCTGCCCGACGTACAGCAGGCCGGCATGGTCACGGTACGTCCCGCACTTGTGTCCCCTCCTTACGAAAATAAACTACTGGATTAGAACTAATGCAATGTTACTGAAAACTATACTAAAAACTACAGATGAACTTCTCAATTCCATTAGTAAATTGTCAACTACTGACTGCATTTACAAGTATTCCTAAGTAGTTTACCTGCCCGGTCTAAAATAATCACGTGATTAAATCATGTGATTAAATCATGTGATTTTTATAAAATCACGTAATTTTTTGTCTCAAATCAACACGTGATTTGAAAATCACGTGATTTAATCATGTGATTTAATCACAT
>JAXIUT010044349.1:0-11999 GCA_035586675.1 Eurytoma californica | reverse complement strand
CACACACACACACACACACACACACACACACACACACACACACACACACACACACACACACACACGCACGCACGCACTAAGTGGTCACATTATCTTTCTCAGTTTGTTACTTGACAGAAATACTTTTTGGGATTTCCGCTCACTGATTCTAAACGTTCGATCTTGTATCAATCAGGCTAAGTGCATTATTATGTGTGTTATATTGAAACACATTCAGACATAAAATTGAACTGTTGGTATTTTACGTGCTGAAATGAATGTAAATGTAGAAGCATGTTAAATAAGCAAAAGTTGTTTTTGTTTTATTGATAGCACTAGTCGATAATGTATTTGAACACATGATTGTTACTATTATTATTGTTGTTAGCTTTGTCGTTTTTTACGTTGAGATATTAGAAGTCGTGCTACAATTAAAAAATGATTGGAAGTAATTTTCTCAATTGTTAAAAGCTATATAAGTGTACGTGACTGTTTTTTTATCTGGATTTACGCAGTGCATATTATTCCCGTTTTATTTAGTGTTTATTCATTCGTCAATGTTCCGTATTGAACTAAAAATTCTTTTGTTCGGCTTATCTCGTACACACTTATTCCAAACCAATTGTCGTTTCTCGTTCTCCCCGGTACCGAATACACTATTTTTTTTACACACTTTTCGAAATGTTCCACCAAAAACTCGTTCGCTCGAACCCACTCTAAATTCAAGGTAAACAAACAAAGCTGCGAAGCGTAAGATTCGTACGGAGCACAGTTTGAAGCTGAAAGAAAAATCGCACGAGTGCAGTCGGAAACTCCAACAGATACTCAGGATGCGTTGGATTTCCTAAGAGTCTCGGTGAGTCATGTCCGCAGCGAATGGATCCTGTTGCAGCGGCAGCAAACACTCGTCCGTCAAAGAGAATACATCGTCGCTTCCTACGAAGACTAACACATCTCAAAAAAGGCCTATTTAATTAATTTGTCGTTTTTAAAGCACTAGAGCAAAGTAAATACTTCCACAACCTAATAAACTTAGGGTATCATTCGAATGATACCTCGAGTTTTGCAGGTTCTAGATAATTTTATTTCATTCTGGTAATCTAAAAACAACAAATTGAAATAGAACTTTTTGGAGATGTGTTAGTCTTCGTAGAAAGTGACGACATATGCAAAAAAATAACGAAAGACCACTGGTGTGGATGCACTAGAAGATAAGCCGATCGACGGTGCTGGAAGCGAACGTGAATTCCTCGGCGGCGCAGGTGTTACACACACTGCACCCACACGCATATACAGGCAGGGAGAGGACACACGGCGCTCAAGGTGCGCGCAAAAGTCAATTAAAGCGAATTATGAGATAATGACACGGTGCGGGAGCCGCTATCGATTCAGACAAAAAAAAGGAAAAGAAAAATTCAGCGTGGTGCGTGTTTGTACGGGCTCGAAATAAATCGGACTCACCTTGCGCTTTGCGAGAGAATCGGGACGCTGAAAATAAAAAGTAAACGCGCGGATCGCGGCCGATAATAGAAAAAGAGCCGGCGCTGCGGACGCGGAGGAAGCCAGGCGCGCACTGAAACGCCGGCCACTAGGTATAGTCGATAGAACGCGCGGGGCCGCCGCCGCGCCGGCGTCGCGCACTTGTACGACTGCCCCGCGCGAGCGCGTAATGAAAGGTGCGCCGCGCGCGCCGGGTCATTAAGGGAACGCACGTATTCGCCAAAAAATGTTCCTCGCCGCGTACTACGCGTACACCTGACCGAGTCCACCGCCGGCAGGTGATTAACCTCCGTACCCTTGCCCCCACCGCGCCGTTTCGCGTTAGTCGCCTGTATATTGGTAATTACACGCGTAGAAAACTGTCATTAGTCGACTACCTATCGCTGGCCGAGCGAGAAGTGCGCCTTGAATATTTCAGACGCTCGCGGCTTTATATCGAAGCCTCGAGAAGACGCAGTCGAAGGATATATACGTTGGGTTTAATCAACACTTGTTAATTGCGCTTTTTGGTGGTTTGATGCGAGGATCGATATGAACTACTTGGGCGTGATTTTTTAATGTCGGGACCCGGTGCACTTGGGTATACGAAGCTTATGTAAAAAAAAGCACGCGCAAATTTAAAGCTTAGCGCGGTATTTATTATTGCGTAAGAAGCGATTGTTGCTTAGAGGCGAAAAAAACTGTAATCGGTATTTTCCAGGAGCGGCTGAAAATAATGCATTTTTTGTATTTTTGAAAATTTTACGACCAAAGTTTTAAAGTGTATTTTTTATATATATTATATTATATCAATATTTTTTAATTTAAGACCCTTAAGTTAGTATTATAATTATATATAACATATATCTAATACTTAAGTTAGGCTGATGCTTAGAATTGAAAAAAAAACTAATCGGTATTTTGCCAGGAGTGATTAAAAATAACGCATTTTTTGTAACCATTGTTTTTGAAAATTTAACGACCATAGTTTTTAAAGCGTCGTTATTTATTAGGTCTTTTTTCTAATTGCAGACACTTGAGTTAGTATTGACAAGGTTGCATAATAATGATTCTTTATGTGAGCAATGAAATTTGTAGATTAAGAGGTGCTGATTTTTCTTGTAACGTATATGGAACGTAATCTTGTAGCTTCGCTTTGAGCAAATAAAAATGCCAGCTTTCTAGTAAGCATTTTTGGGTCATTTCCGATTTTCACTTTGTAAATTGACTACAGAATTGAGCCATTAATGGCCAACGAAATGTAAGATTTACCCCATAAAAAATATTGATTACTTCTTGCTTAGAGCAGTTTACAAAATATATTTCGAAACTATTTCTTAAAAAAAACTCTTGTACATTAGAATAATAAAAAACGTCAAGGTTTCCTTATGTTACATAAAAATTAAGTCAGTGTACAACTATATATAGACATACTTGGCGCATTTCAATGCTAATTGCACATTGAACTTTAAGATAAAATGTAACGCGTTTATTTTCTTAAAGATTAAGCTTGCCTTACTGTGAATTTTTATGAGGTGACTTTTTAAACAAACTCTTGCAAAATGATTAGTGGTGAATAATTTTTTGATGCAATATAACGTCTACTTTGCGATTAAAAATCACACTATATAGGCTGATTCACTTGATGATGCATGCTCATACGGTTTTAATAAAATATCTATCCGATAGTGCTCGATATCAAACTAAAACTTAATTCAGTAGAGTTTTTCATTAGCCACTGGACAAAGTAAATTTGCTCTATTTTGCGATTTAAAATGCAACTGCGAGAAGAGAAAGTTTTACGTTTTCACGCGATCTCTTCTCTGCATGTGCCAGAAAGTACTTCCAAGGAGTCTTTATTATTTATCGTTGGCGCAGTATAAGTGTGATTCACCAAAACATAGATTATTCGTCATTTCTGTTAGCGCAGAACTACGTAACTTACGAATACCCTTAATCCCGCTTTGTATTGTTTTATCGCCGATTGATTTATGGCCAGTTAAAAAATGGATACTTGTTTCCTTTTAAAGCTAAAAAAATAAAAAAGCATTTGTTTATCAGTATTGCAAATTCAATGTTTGACTGTATACGTTAGATAAGAGTATACAACGCTATAGATATAATACATTTTTTCTTCAGCTTTCCAGCTGTGCAAGTATCCAGCTTTTAAATTTAAGTTAAAATTCTTTTAAATTAAAAAAAGAAAAAATTTAGTTTTCCAAGAAGATTTAATAATTAATTAATCAATATTAATTATGATAGGAAGATGAAAAATAAAGAAGTTAAAATAGAAACTGCTTTCATCGTGACACACGTTTACATTTTCGACGTATCCGGATTATTGTTAGATATAATTTTCAATATAAATATACAAATCTATTTTGTAAGTAAATATGTTAGTAAATATTACGATTTTTATTTTCGATCCATTGTACAAGAATAACATTCTGATAGTGGGTACACCTGATAAAATTATCAATCGCTCTATAACGATTTATGGATAAAGTTGTTACGTTATCTCACTTATCGGCTTACTTGCTAAATCTTCTTTTATCCTCTTGATTATTTTTTAACTAATTACAGCTTACAAATTTGTCACAATCAAGAACATGTAAATTTTGGCACTTTGTAGGTAATATTAATATAATTAAAAATTATATTAATATTACATATTAATATTATATAACATTTTTTACTAATTTTTATCCAGCTGGAGTCATAACTCCATTTGCAACCTGAGATATCAGTTGTCGAATACTCTTTCCTTTCACAACAGCTACAGACCACAATTTTTAACCAATTTAAAAATTAAGGCTTGGCTTAAAATGTTTGTTATTAGTAAATTTATTTATATTTTAGGGCAAAGTAAATGTGTAAAAAATGGAGTTTTTCACTTTCAATGTGACTTTCAAGTCACCAGGTATCTGATACAAGTAAAAAAATAACAAACTAATGGCGTTGGCCCTAAATAACTCTAATAAAAAACATTTTAAGCCAAGCCTTATTTAAATTGGTTAACAATTGTGGTCTGTAGCTGTTGTGAAAGGAAAGAATATTCGACAACTGATATCTCAGGTTGCAGATGGAGTTATGACTCCAGCTGGATAAAAATTAGTAAAAAATGTTATATAATATTAATATATAATATTAATATAATTTTGAATCTGAAACTCTTTTTTTCAGGTAAGTAACTGAGAAAAGGGGCTACATGCCCCATAGCCCCTTAAAAAAGAAAGCCTCAGATCATTTATTCGTCAACCTCGGCTTCGCTTCGGCCGACAATTACCTGTGATCTGAGACATTTCTTATTTTACTGGCCTAGGTATGTAATATACTATTAAAATATTGAAATAAAAATTTAATATTTTAATAATTTAAAATTGTTAACAAAAAAACTTTGTTTAACGATTAAACATTTTCACTATTCAAATATTGTTTTGATTTTTTTTAATTTTCATAAAATTAATTTATTTACCTATTAGTGCTTTTCTCTTCGTAGTTTGCCCCATTCTCCCCTATACATTAAAGTTTCATTTCGTACATGGAAGAATCTAGAAATTTTGGGAATTGGTGGTATAAGTACCTTAATCTTTACGAGCTGGCTTTGTTGAACTTGTCGGCTGAAATGTTCTGTCATCTAAACTTGGTGAATAATGTGTATAATCGCCAAGGTCGACTTTACACTGGCCAGAGTAAGAGCGTATGCGCGCCACGATAATTGCGATAGTTAATTAGTACCCGTGTAACGTGTCTTACAGACTCGTTAAACTCGAGTGGCTTCGCGTTTTAAAACTGCATTAGTCGTCCCCTGCGAAGTCGTACCTTCTGAAATTTTACCTAATAACGCAATCTAGTAGTTTTGTATCGATTGATCATTCGAGTCGGCTGTCAACGACCGGAATTACCTTTTCTCACTGTATAGTAATGACGAACGAAATATGTATAGCGTCGTTACTTTAGAGATGTCAAAGTCGGTGATATACAGAGTTACCTAAATGTAGGTTAATGTAGGGAGGCTAATAAGCTGCACCTGAATATACTTTTTTGACTAAAGCAATGCAATGGTGACATCCGCCTGAGGGACAACAGGGAGCACAATGTAATCGATTTTTTTTTTAAATATGAAAAATAACGTAGACGTATATTTTTTCCTTTTTTCTTTCTCATAGAGAAAGCTTTGTTTCGACAAAAAAAATTTTATTTCAGTTTTCGACGTAGAAGTGCATATTTAGGCTCAGAGAGTCCAAAAAAGTACTTTTAAAAAAATGTCTGTACTTATGTTGTTCCCCCGTAACTACTTCTAAACGGCTCGGTGGATCAAATCCAAATTTTGCGCACAAGTTTCATCCGATTGTCATGAGCCCGCTTGAAAATTCCAAGTAATTTTATCCAGTGTTTTATATTTTGGAGCTAGTTTAGTGCTTTTTAAACATTTTGCTATTTTTAATTTTCTACTTTTTTTTTAAATATTAAAATATTAATTTTTTTTAATATTGCTCTTGTTTTTTTAATCATATTCGATATTTTCTTTAATAAAGAAAATGTTTTAAATCTATTCGTAGCTATTTAATAAAGATGTGAAATTTTTTTTGCTTTTTCAAATATTTTTGTATTTTTATATTATTTGTTGCATTTATATTAAAAAAAAAAATTTTTAAATTGTTCTTTAAACAACACGCATGTAGAATTGAATTTGTTGAATTTTTGAGCAGTTTATATTAATAACATTTGCAGTGATTTCTATAAGAAAGCATAATTGTGCCAGTGCAGTTGACAGCGTTTTTTCTATTCAATGTTTTTTGACAAAAATATCCAATATTGAAATTGAGTTTAACGTCACAATAAATGTGAACCTTCGGGGCATAGTGGGCCACCCAATTAAATATGTTGCATTTGGTGTGAAAAACATTTATTAACACAAATTTTATTCAAATTAAAGCATTTTGAAAGATTTTTATTATTACATTGCAGTATTACTATATACATTTTGAATTATCTTAGACGAATGTAAATACTTTTTTAATAATTTTATAGAATTTCAAAACATTCAATTGACTAGGTTACCAATGTAAACTCTATAACTGTATATATCGTGATGCGGCCCAATTACTTCTTTGAGGAGCAATAACAGAAAAAACTACGTGGTGGATATCGCACGGATTGATAGAGTGAATTCAAAACATTATAACCTGTTTTTGTGTCAATTTTGGTTAAGGGGATGTCAAACCCTACCACAGGAATCTGCATTATCGGCATGAGCATTTTATTTATTATTTAAAAATCAAAATCGTTTTTCGAAATTCGGCCGAAGTACTGCCTTTCGTAATTATGCAAGAAAACTGTAAAAAAGTTTCAGCCAATTACATTTACAAATGGCTTTAGGAACATGTTTGAAAATCTTTCGTTCTTAAATAACTTTACGAAATTATTTGAAAAATTTTAAAACAATATCTTGAAGCCAATTGTAAATGTAGTTGGTTGACATTTTTTTTACATTTTCCTTATGCATTTACGGAAGGCAGTACGTTGGCCAAATTTTGAAAAATGGTTTTTATTTTTAAATAATAAATAAAATGCTTATGCCGATAATGCAGATTCCTACAAGAGGGTTTCACACCCCCTTACGTTCGTGAATGTAGTTTTTTTTTATTCGCACGCAAAGCGGCTTTTTTCAATGTCCTCCATATGAACCCGTTTTAAAAATCGTAACTTTGAATATCTCGAGAATTAGATGAACAATCAGCCTCAGATTTTGCAGGCTGACGCATCATTACATACACTAATTTTGCTGAAAGTTTTAAACCAATCGATTTACCTAAGAACTACCTTAAATCATTCATTTAATTTGCTGTGAAAAATACTTCGTAACAAGTTTCATTCAAAATACAGCATTTTGGAAGAATATCTAGAACTACAACGTACAAAAGTTATACACGGTGCCCCAAGAAGACCCGAACCCCCTGATAACTTTGCAGGATGAAATACTATCAAAAAAAGTTAAATAGAAAAGTTGTAGGATTTCAAAAAAACAAGGTCAAAGACATGGTCACTGCTGAATTAGTTTTTTGAAATCCTATAACTTTTCTATTTAATTTTTTTTGATAGTATTTCACCCTGCAAAGTTATCAGGGGGTTCGGGTTTTTTTGGGACACCGTGTATATATTGACGTTTGTTTAAAAGGCCTTATTGTGAATGGCCATATTTAAAGGTATGGCCCACTATGCTCCATGACCCACTACGCCCCGCATTCCCTTATAATGTATATATATTTCCAAAAAATATACTACCCTATTTGTGATGACACTTGGAATAAATTTTTGTCAATAGCGAGTAAATTATTGAAAAAAAAGTAAAATATTTGACAATTATTCTTGAATATTCTATCAAAAGAATATAATGCAATTTGGTCCTTCTTCATTTAATTTTTGTACAACAAACTGTATTCTTTCATGGTGTAACTGTATATAAGCATGCGTGTAATTTGTTTTACGTTTATAAAAAATTCAGTTTAGTTAAGACTCATTGTTATTAGTATAATGCTCCGTGCTGTGATAGGTTGAGCTGTAGTTGTATTTTATTTACTTTATTATTATTATTATTATTACTATTATTATTAATATTATTATTATTATTAATATTATTGTTTACGTAAACTGCAAAAAATCTTCGCGCGCGTCTGTCCTAGTTAATCAAAGAAACGAAGCAAATCGATGCTAACGTTCATTTTGCAGGGTGTTAATTTATTGTAGCACCTAGTTAGATTTCCATAATCCATTATACTACTGGACACTTCGATCCGCTTTTAAATGAGAGATAATAAATTCGAAAGCAAAATGTGCACGTTAATTAAAAGTCCATGATATAAGTATAGGTTTATTTTTATTAATAAATTAATGTGTAAAGTGTTATTTTAATTAAAAAGTGAATTTGATGACAAGAAAATTTGAATAAAAGTTGTAATAATGTTTTCCTAAGTAAAAACCGATGAGTTTAAGATAGATGCAGTCAGGCATTTTTAGGTAAGGTCAAATTTTTAAATAAAATTTATGCGTTTAATTGAAATACTTAATTTTATATATTGAACACTGCGCTTCATCCGTTCGAAAAAGTTTATCGTTTGATTACAAGACGTTATATTCTTGTGCTCATAAATATTCGAGTTTAAAAAGCTTTTAAAAGCTTGATTCAACTGCTTCAGGATTTAAACTTTTTCAAAATTTTAAATTTACTGCTTTTTCGAAGAAAAAAGTGGATCAATAATTAGTGAATGTACGCAATATTCTGAAAGCTCTTGAAAGAAAAACTTCCTAGCTTAATTGCACAGTTATCTGAGTCGACTAGACGTTTTTATTAGGTCAAAATTTTATATCGCATAAAAAATATGATGTAATATAGGAATGCAAATATTGTAAATATTATACAGAATGCTACCTGTAAATGAAAGATTTAATGCGAAAGTATTTGGGCAGCAGCGGGCAATCTCTTATCGCAGAAAACTCTCATCTCTGAGGAAAGCACTCGGCAGCGTGCGTACGATCGATAAAACAATAGAGCAAGTCTCTCCTTCCAGAAAAATAAAAGCTATAGGGAAAAAGCGCAGACTCCAACCAATTGGTCACTCGACCGAAGCGAAGGGATGCAAAGTTCCAGAAAGTTGGGAATGGATTGCTTGGCGCGGGGTCTGGCTGCACCCGCGGCGATTGAAAAACCGGGAATACCCCCCGAGCGGAGAGGCGAGCGACGCGGCGCCAAAGTAAAAATTTATCGCAGCTCAGCGCCGCTCTCGTTCCACTTAACGTCCCGCGGAGAAAAAATTGCGCGCCGCTGCATACGCGTGCATATGTAGGTACGTCACTCCGCGCAGCTTCCTATATATACACACACACCAGTGCGGCGCAACGAATGATCCAAATCGATCCTAACAGCATTAGGCGAGCACCGGGAGGCTCGATCGACCGCGCCGTGGAAAAATGTATAAAGGAGGATTTTTCTCCGCGCGCGGAACGGCCGACTGGCCGCGTCAATTGATCCGGTGAATCAGAGCCACGTTATAGGCTGCATATTACGCGCGGCTCGTGTGAGTAATGTGTCTAAAATAGTCGAGAAGGATCAGCGCGGTAAGAACGGGTGATTTTAGGAAGTTCACCGGAAAAACGACTTTTTTAACATTGGCTTTTTAAACTTTATGTATTACCTCTTTTTTACGTTTTTTAGATTAATTTATGTACGATTTGCATACTGCTAATTATAGTATCATGCAATTTTTAAGTTCACCGGAAAATCAATATTTTAACATTTTTTTTAAAACCTTGTATGTAATTTCTTTCTATTTGCTGAAGGTAGTTTATATAAGATGTGTACATGCTAAAAGTTTCGCATTTTTTATACGATTCAATGTAATAAACGGTGATAAAAACATTTCACCAAAAAAACTATAAAAATGCATAGACAAAAGCTCTGCTAAAAATTACAATTTAGTGAATTTAAATGTTCTCATCACAGATTGTCATTGTAGGAAAAATTTCAACAGCTTCTTGCAAAGTTTACTAAAAATGTTTCAAAATTTGCTGAAAATCTAAATAAATTTATTTTACTTTATTAGTCAATTTTACAAGAAATTTTTGTAATTTTTCCAGCAATGTCAGCCTGTGATGACATTAAAAATTACTAATGCAATTTTTAATATAGTCTCTTCATACATTTTAACATTATTTTATAACTTTGTACATCATTTTTTTTTATTTTTATAAAATATAGCTTACATTGGTACATGCTGTAATTCCAGCATCACGTGATTTTTGAGAAAATTCATAATGAACGACAAAAAAAGTTTTATGAAGTAATATACAAGAAAATAACTGCGATAAATTTTGGGGGTTTTCTCATATATATTTTTAAACTGTACAAGTTTATTATCTTTATGGACCATCCGGTTTGGAGTTCAGGCATGCGTTAAATTTTGATATCGGTTCGTAAGTCATATCCTTTTCACTACTAATCAGCACTTTAAAGTTTTATATTACATAATGGTACAAAAAGCTTAGTTATATTTAGTGGTGATTTAAATAAAAATCGACACTGTTAAAAACTTAATTTTAATGCACTTCTTCTGGAAGCAATTTTATCGGGCATGCCTTTTATCGAACTAAACGAATTTTATTCAATTTATATTAAATTAATTTAAACGTTTACATTAAAAACATATAATTTAACTGAAATTTTCTTAAAAAGATAATCTCAATATAAATTCACACTGAGAAAAATTTACTATATAATTTCTTGGAGGTGGAAGATTTACTGTCATCATGAGATTAATTACTACAATCTTTGGAAAAATGACTTTTTATATAGTAAAATTGCCATATAAAAAAATTTATAGTAATTTATTTTATTTCGTTTATCAGTACCCGTAGGAAAAAAGTCTGCAGAATTTTCTGTAGAAATTTCTGCAGAATGTTCTGCAGATTTTTCTGCAAGGTTTTCGCTTGCAGAAGATCGTGTCGAAATTTCTACAGATATTTCTACGATATGGGTACAATAAAATCCAATATTAAAACTAGCTTCCCGCAGCACGTTAAAATTCAAGCATTTTTTTAACAATGAAGAGTTTAACCTCATTGCAAGCCGGAGAACGTCCGCGAAGGCTTACAACATCTCCTGCCCAAGGCAGACAAATGAATTCTCACCTAAGCAGCGCCTTCCTGCACCGGTAGTCCGTCTCGATGACGAGCAGCTGCAATTTCATTATACACGGGTACTTTATCCAAGATGACATTTAAAGCCGACCCCGACGGCCGCCGTCGATCCGACCCCCTGTGTTTTTTTTCCTCCAACGTATCCTCTCGGCGGAAAAGAACTCCCCTCAGTAATCGCCGCGATTTTCCATCCTAGTTGGCTATCGATTTATCGGACTCCGACGGGAAGGGCGAGCACGGGGCCACTGCGGCGAAGACGACGAGGCGATCGCGGGCGCCGCGCGGCCCGCAGTCCCCCGGCGCCGGCCTTATCCTCGCGGGGAAACTGCGCCGGAGCGCGCGTGGGCGTCGCGGGGGGCGAGCGCGCCGGCGCGCGAATATCTCGCCCGCATCGATCCTGCGGCGCGAGCCGCCCTGACGTCAGGCGGCCGTCCCATTCAGCGGACCTTCGCTCTCTCCTTAAGGCCAAGGACCGCGAGCGCCCGTGACGGCCGGCGCGCACCTTTTTTTCGAGCGCGCGGTTTTGGAAGGTCCTTCATTTCGCTGCCGCCTTCGGTGACTGGCCCGTGGGAACAAAGAGACTGGCTGAGTGCTGATTCTTTTTTCTTTTGGAGCGGTCGCTTTTTCGCCGTTTCTTCTTGCAGCGATATTTTTTAATTTTTGCGCGATTTCGGATGATCTTGAGGAAGTTTATCCGGGTTTAGACAGGTGAAACGAGATAATAGAAAGTAGGTTTCTTCAAACTATATTGTTGTTCCTGCGTATAGGTAATCCCAGACGGCAATCTCATTACGAAAGAGTTTACGAAGTATTCATGACCAAGAATCCTTTAAGAGTTCTATAAC
>JAXIUT010044338.1:0-12000 GCA_035586675.1 Eurytoma californica | reverse complement strand
GCAAGATTTCTTCCAGGGAAATCCTGCATAAAAATTTTACAGGCTATAGGATTTTCTGCAGGATTTGCCTGCAAGATTTTTTGGAGGACAACCCTGCAAGATAAATTCCAGGTAAATCCTGCAAGAAAGTTCTGCAGGATGTTTTCCTACGGGATAAACTTTTAAGAGGATGTGAAACCCAAGGTTAGAAATCTGTCGTACCGGCATTGACATCCTCTTTGTTTTTTCAAAATTAAAACAACTTTTCGAAAAAATCGCTTTTTATTGACCTATATCTATTAGAGTAATGAGTATCTGATTTCAATTTCAAGTCATTCTGCTCAGAACTCTAGGAGAAAAATGGATTGAAAAATTTGTAAATATTACGCATCAACGTAGTATTTTTCAACCCATTCTTCTCTTATACTTCTGAACAAGAGTTCTTGAAATTGAAACCAGGCATTCTTTGCACTAATACGGAGGTCAATAAAGAGCATTGTTTTTTGAAAATTTTTTTTTATTTTGAAAAAACGAAGAGAAATGTCAATGCCGCTATGATAGATTCCTAACTCAGGGTTTCACATTCCCTTAACCTTTTAATGTCAAGCGTATCATATATCATATATGATACAATAACTTAAATTTATATTTTCGCGTTAGCTTTTCATTTTTTTCATTTTTTTTTTAAATGTCTTCTTGGAGGTATTAACAGTATTACTCAAGTACTATTTGTTTGTTTATGTTATAATATTAACTGTTACAAATATGCATGCAAATATGCTTTGTTAAAAAAAATTATTACATTTTTTAAATAATTTTTTTTAGTATTTTTCCCTTATTTCTAGCACTACTAAGAATATAAAAAAATTATATTAAGTAAATAGAAGGTGTCGGGAATTAAAGGGTTAAAAAAATACAAAATAATATATTTTTTATAAAAATAATATTTCAAATAATTAAAAATAGTTATGAATACCAATAGAGATTTGGTATAGCTGAAATATATCTTTTATTATTAACTTCCATAAAGACGCATATTTTTTTTAAATTTTCGGTTTCTATCGCTATCAGATCATTTTCTATGTACATTATTTCTTTTAGACTGTTACAGATATTGATGCAAGCATTTTGTACAATTACTTTTCTACATATTATATAATTTCTACGATTAGATCTGTCAACAATAAATTGGTCAATTTCGATGAATTCGTTATTTTCTGTGAGGGCAAAAGAATTATTAGATCGAGCACATAGTATTTTTCTTGATTTATATAAACATTTATTTTTTACTAATCTATGGTATGCTCGAGTATTACTGGATAAATTGAGTTGCTGAACAAACCTTTCATTAGCTTTTAATGACTTTCCAAAATATCTACAGTTGTTGATTTTTTCAGTATTTTTGGTGCACCTATTATTTAAATAATAACAATAATTTAAAACGGTTGAAAATTCTTTAGTTTTCAAGTGATTGTTCATAGTTATTATACTTTGTTGCATTGACAGATTTCTGCACATTTGGTTAATAACCCCTTTTGCTGCGTGCACTGTTCGAAGAAGTTGGCCGTTTGCAGACTCAAAAGGGTAACCGATGTGAGACCATAATGGTCCCCAATTAGCAACGCTCTGCGCTAAATGCGTCAGCTGATGCACATTGAATGTCATGGCATCTTTCGAATAATAATATTCGGTTAATGCCACAAAACGTTTTAAATAATGATCTGCTAGCTGCAATTCTTCAACAGTAATACTGTTTTGCATTAAAATATAAACAGGTTCAACCAATAATTCCCAATGTTCTGCAAATCCCTCGAAGCCATGGATACTTTTCAACACTGGTAAGCTATAATATAATAGCCAATTTTCTAGCTCACGTGACTTCCAATATTTAAAATCTCTAATTGATCTACATAAACGAGCTATCATATTCGGCACTTTAAAACCTCTTATTATTTCATCTATGAATGAGATTTGATCTGCTGTCAAAGAATATGAATTCCCACTGGAATGAAACCAATATTTAAAAAATTGTTTCACAACACCTAGAGCTACACAATGCATAGCATCCGGAACAAATCCATCAATAACATCAAAATGGTTTAAATTTAATAATGGTGTTGCTTTCTTAACACCCAGCACAGGTATCCCATTATCCAATGTTTCTCCAACCATTATTATGTGATTTTCTTCTGTTCGTTTTTGCGGAACGTAATCTAAAAGAGGATACTTCATAGCTGATCCTCTATTATGCATCACATACTCGCCCGGGTGCAAGCACCAATTACAGCCATAGTAGCCATTAAATTGGACAATTCCTTGCATTGGTGCTCGTGCTACGGAATCTGCGCAACAACAGATAACATATACTTTGATATTCTTGATTTCTTCATTGATTTTGCAAAGAATTCCATCAGCCGCCAATTCATCCATACTATCACAAAATATACGCAAAAAGGTAGTCATATTTGGTTTATCGCGACCAAACCATATTGCGCATGTGATAGGTTTATTCCTTGCATGAGGTGGTATTTCATTAACATTGATGTGAATGGGCCAAACGGCAAAATGTGACGATTTAAAAACAGGAGCACCGTCAGTATTGAAAGTTGCAGTAGCGTATGAATTGTTTTGGACATTTCGCATTGACTGAATAAATCGTTTATAGCATCTTCCATCATAAAAATCTTCAAAATTTCCATTTGCTCTTTCAGAAGTAA
The DNA here is from genome assembly GCA_035586675.1 of Eurytoma californica. Lineage (NCBI taxonomy): Eukaryota > Metazoa > Arthropoda > Insecta > Hymenoptera > Eurytomidae > Eurytoma > Eurytoma californica. The sequence continues at coordinate 9,304 of JAXIUT010044338.1, read as the reverse complement.
CCAGTGTATAATAATCACAGTTATTTTCTATTAAATCTCGTATTTGATTTTGTATATTTAACATTACAAAATAATCTGTGTATAAGGGACTTTTTACGTTAATGTGAATGTCACATATATTGCAATAAATCGCACGATTTTTATTATTATACTTACTGACGTAAGTCTTGCAAGTAGGACATACTCCATGATATTCGATACCTTCATTATTATAAAATAGTTTATCTATTAGATACCGACTATCAGGTACAATATGACTGTCAACGAAAGAGTTTAACATTTTACATATGTCTGAAGTAGCAGAATTAGGCAAAGAATATTTCTTCGCGAACGTAAGAACTGCTAACAATATCTCAATTTTACTTACTATAAAATTTGCACTGACTGTCTCATTGCATTTATTACTATGAAGCATTTCAAATAAATATTGAAATTCCTGATCAAATCTAGGTGGTTCACCTTCACTTTCAAATTCTTCATAGTCAATATCTTCATTATCGCAATCACTATCATCATGTTCATATTCTTCGTGATAGTCATAGTGAAAAGAGTCCTATAAATTCAACAAAAATGGAGTGAAAGTTAGCAAAACTCATACTGAAAATGTTATTGATTGATTACATTTTAAGATGTAATAAGAATTTTGTCAAGTTTTTAATTTATTTTTAAGAAAACTCATAATTTACATGGAATTTTAGCTATTACAAGCACTCTTAAAAGTTCTTAAAATTAAAAAAACTTGCCAAAAGTTAAAAAAAGAAATGCTAAAGTAGATTAATATATATTTTTTGACTTTTAGTAAAGATAATTTTAAAGCTATTTTTTGTGAAATATGAAATTCTCATGGTCTGCTTCACTTCCACCTCCAACGGATCAATCAATTTTCATCGAATTGCTCTTAAAATGTAGGTAATTAATGTCATTACTAGCGTTGTACACTCGCCTCGAATTGAAACTCGAAGAGTGGAGTGAGAATGGGAGTAGAGACAGCTGGAGTAAAAAGAGTAAGGAAAAAGAAAGTATAGTAAAGAGTAAGGTGGAGATTGCAAAGGGAACGAGGGACACAATGGACAAGAGAAGAGAGGCGGAGAAAAAGATTGTGAAGAAGTATCGGAGTAAGGTGTTGTTGATATTAAAAAAGGGTCCAAGATGGAACACCAAGGAGCCCAAGTAAAACTGTGGTGTAATATTAAAGGAATGAAGGAAATTATTCGGAGGAAGGAGGAATGGAAAAAGCAAGGATACAGAAAACTGGAGGAATTGAAGACGAGGGAAGAAAGGAGAAAGGAGTATGCGAAGAAGGAGGTAGAAAGAGAAGAAAAGAGAATAGAAAGAGTTGAATCAAGGGAGAGATTTAAGAGGAAAGGAAGAGAAAGAAGCAGGAGTGGAACACAGCGGACAGGGATGGAGACTGGATGAGTGGAGAGTAGAGAAGGCGAGGAACAACAGAAAGCTGAAATGCAGCAAAGGAGACTAAGCAAGAGTAGCCAAGGACCAATTCTAACTACAAATACCAACATACACACCAAAGCAGAGAGACAAGAGACGAGAGAGAGAGAGGGAGACAGAGAGAGAGAATTGTGTTAAATAGATTAAATATTCTTGTAAATTTATAACATTTATGTTAAAATAAATCATTACAATAATACTAAAGAAGTATCCGATATATAGTAAAAAAAACATAAATACGATATCACAAATAAATTATTTCATACTTACAAAACAATTTCGTTGATGGTAACTAGATGTTGTAGCAGTTTCATTTGCAAGAATATCAATTGTATCAAAGTTATCACTAGTTAATGTTTCGCCATCCATTACAGGATCAATCGAGGCAACAGAAACTATGTTTTTTCGAAAGACTTCTTCGATGCTTACTCGATTATCAAATTCATTGGAGATTGAATCTAGTAACAGAAATATTATTCCAGATATAAATCAATTTTTAATACTTTTCTGATAACAGTATTATAAAAAAAGTATAATTGGATAATAAAAAGTAGTTTAATAATTTTAATAAATAAAATGAAAAAAAATTATAAACTTCCTTTAAATGTAAATTAGCAAAATATATTTACCAATATTATTGGACCTTGAAGATTCATAATTTTCAAATTCTCTTCTTAAACTTAATGTAGTGTTGCCAGTTCTGCTACTGTCTACTGCACTACTATCGTCATGTAGAGAGCAACGAACACTAGCAGTAGTTGTCCCTGAATTAATTGTAATATTCAACTGAAACGGTTATAAAAACCATGTAATACGTGAGCATTTGTATAAACTAATAATTAATATTTTGCTTTAAATAAAGTAGGAGTGTCTCTCCTCTGGATTGTATATGAAACATTAAATTTAAAGCAAGTTTGTCCAAAAATTAAGTATTGAAATTAATGTTAAAATAACTTGTCAATTTACCTCATCATCATTTGAAATTGAACTTCTATTTAAGGAATCCATGCTTTTATCTTCAGATAAACTTTCATCTATTTTGCCTTTTATAATTTATATGCAAATGAAAAAAAATATTGACTGATTTTAAATTTTGCATAAATCACTAATTTAAAATTTTACAGAAATCAAATAAAATTCAATGATTTAAAAGTACCGATAATGTAATAAACATAAGGGCATGCATATACACCATTAGCGCTCTTGCACATAAGGGCTCTTGCACGTAAAAAGGAATGGAAAGGAATGGAAGCACATCGAGGAATACGGAGGAATCTGTGCGCTCGCTGTTCCTCCTGGAGGAACAGCGTCGTCAAACATTCCTTAGTATTCCTTCGTATTCCACAATGTGCTTCCATTCCTTTTTACGTGCAAGAGTCCTAAAAAAAAAGAAAAAAGAATGAAAAGGAATGGAAGCACATCGAGGAATACGGAGGAATGCGTGCGCTCGCTACACCTCCGTATTCCTCGGTATACTTATTCCCACTCCTTATCGCAAGTGCGTGCAAAGGCCCTAAAGGCCAATATCTTGTTCCTGTGCCTGTTCCTCTTTTCGTGCGAAGGCCCTAATCGCTCACAATTGTGATCGCACAAGGTTCTTTGTTCTTTCCCAAAAGTTCAATGGCTGTAGAGTCTGTAGCTCATTCTTTCCCAAAATAGCATCATTAAAGATAAAGAATCTTTCCCAAAAGTTCAGTGGCTCTAGCTCATTAAAGATAAAGAAAATTGCTAAAATTGCTAAATTTTGTTAGTTTAACTAAAGAAATAATTTTGTTTTTCAATTATATTTTTATTTTCTATTTTTTCAAAATGTCTGATGAACATAAAGATGAAATAATTACTCATGCTCGAGTAAAATTTATTGATGACGGCTTTGTAACGACTCTGCCAATTGAAAAAGTTCAAGAGTTTTGTAGAAAAAAACCTGATAGCTTAACTGATTTTAAAAAAGAAAAAATTTACACAGGATTGTGGTTCAATGAGAAAACTGGAAAAGAGGTACCTCTAGGAATTCAAATTGCAAGTTTAAGTGGTAATTTCTTTTATACTCTTTTTATTAATCAATTATAATGTGTGTAATCAAAAGAAATTAAAATTTAAAATTAAGAAATTCTTAAACGCAGTGTATTGAAAAAATATATAATTTCTTCTAAATGTTTTCTCGTAATTTTCAATTTATTGGAAATATATAAAATATATTTTTATATTATTTTATAAAATAATGAAAATATTTTTCTCTTATAGTACTTTTCAGAAGATCATTATTGCGTATATTGAGTTTCTGACATATTTGATAAAATTAAAAAAGTATTGAGTAAAAGATTATTATGCATACTGCTTCCCTGACATGTCAATCTAATTTCATTCAGCTATATTAATTTATACTTTAACTTTAAATTATATTTAATTTATATTTTTATATTTTAATATAAATTATTCAGTTCATAAAGCGTGAATATTTTTTTGGTAGGCTCACAAGATGTAATTGAAAGTTGGTCATTGAAAAGGTCTCTGTTTTCAAAATTGAATGTAAGTACCGTGCATGAGTACGAAGCAAATGATACGGATTCAGAAGACTCTGATGACCAAATGAAAAAAAATATATTAACATCTAAAAAGAATAAAAAAAAGGTACATTATTTTATTGTTTATATTAAAATATGTTAAAATATGTTTTTACAATTAATTCATTATAAAAAAGTAGCAATTAAGAGAAAAACAGGAATTAAAATGAAAATAAAAAAGAAACTGTACTTTCGATCCTGCTAATTGATTTTACGTGACTTTTACATTCTTAATGACAAAACTTTTCAGACAATCAATATTGATAGAAGACTCGAATGTTAATTGATGTCTGATTACAAATGAGGGTGGTGTGTATTGGGTCAACTTAGTTATTATAGATTAATTTATAAACAATTAACGCTAAATTAATTAAAAAAATGACATAATTTGCGAAAAATTGATTTAATTGTCTTTTTGAAAAAAGTAAATACATTTAGGTTATGTTTGATTTGTAATATTAGTATAATTATTAATCAAGTGCGACATTTCTCAGGCACCATCAAGCATTTATTATTTATGTGACAAATATTTCATAAAGATCATTTTAAAAAGCAGTAGTATGAATCTAATGCTTTGTAAAAACAATATGGCTTTGTAATATGATCTTTGTGAAATGAATATATTATGCAGTGCTTGAGAAAAGCAGTGAACTTAGTGCTGTAACGTTGCCCTTGATTAATACCAATACTGACTCATTTATTAAGAGGGTCATTATATACCTATAATTTTTTTTATAAAATTTACCAAAATTTACAAATTGCAATAATTAACAAAAATTAACTTTAATATTAAAATAATACTTTTCATTCTTCATAAAATAAGCCAAGATAGAAGACTTTATAGCCTATTTAATACTAAATAATGTTAATTTTCAAAATTTCCAGTCTGCTTAAACTTCCAGCTGCAACGGGTCAATCAATTTTTTTCAAGGAATTGGTCTTAAAATGTAGGTGATTTATGTCATTGTGGTGTAAAGAGCTATTCGAGCTAGAGCTATTGATTGATCCATTAGAGCTGGAAGTTGAGACCATGATAATTTCATATTTCTCAAAAAACCGCTTTAAAGTTATGTTTACTATAACACATTGTAATATTATATAGATGTTAAAAAAGGTTGCAGAAGCCGAAAAGAAGGCACAAAACGATATTTTTGAGAAAAAATTGTCAGTATTGACAGAAAAAGACAAACTTCAAATTGACAATGACGATGCAAAAGTGAGTGAACAGTGCTCTTCTCAGTGTTCACAAGATGAATTGTATAAGAAAATACAACTGCTAAACAAGGAAAAAATGGAATTACAAAAAAAATGTCAAAATTTTGAATTACAATTAGAAATTCTGAAAAATAATTGTGGAAAGCAGGAAGAACATATAAAAGTATTGCAAAAGCTAAATGAGAAATTGCAGATGAAATTATTAGCAAGTCCATCTAAAGGCCCACGTAAAAACAACACTTTTGAAGAAGGTACTTTTTTTTACATAAAAACAAAGATACACGTTAATTAATTTATAATTAATTGTTACTGTTGATTGTTATATTTTATTGTAATATTTTATTCTTAGCATTCAATAATATGTACAGTCAAATACCAATAAAATATAACAATAAAATTTAACAATAGACAATAATAATTATAAATAAATAAATTTTACAATTTTGTATACAAAAATCTACTTGATATTTACGTGATTCTCATATGATTCTCACATGATTTTTACACAATTTTTACACGATTTTCACACATTTCTCCTACAATTATGATTCTAAAGTGATTGTCACCTGATTTTTTTTAATAGTGGTCCGTACGCGCGTGTGTGTATTGGAAGTAAATATATTTACAGCATGATATTGATGTAGTCAATATAATATTTCATTACATTTTCTTTCTGATGTAGTTTTCTTTTTATTTCAGTACTTAATACTGCAACAAATACGGTGGGCAATGGAAATAATGTCTATTCTGAGGCGATGTTACAGCAGGATTCATTTTTTACGGTATCATCATGTTATATATAAAAAATATTATTGAATTATATTAAAAAGAAAACAAAAGAAAATTCTTTTATATTCAACACAGAACAAATTTATCAAATATTTTTCTTCTACAATTTACTTTTATTTCTGAGTAAAATTGTTCATTTTTACTTATTAAGACCTGAAAGAATTATACTCATTACATGATTTGATGTTTATAATAATTACTCATTATATCAAGTAATGATTAGTAATTAATTTTATGACTTACAGTAAAAACATTTTTGTACATAAAAATAGACATTTTTAAGGGGATGTATTAGTCATGGTTAGGAATCTGTATAATTTCCGATTTCGACGTTTTCTACATTATTTTAAAATCCAAGTCAATTTTCAAAAAAAGTGTTTCGCGGTACCCTCCGTAATACTGCAAAGTACATATGTCTGATTTCAATTTCAAGTCAGTCCATTCATAACTGAAAGCGAAAAATGTGTAAAAATTTATAAGTATTATTCACAAAAGTAAATTTTTTTAACACATTCTTAGTTTAGAGTTATGAATTAAATGGTTTGAAATTAAAATTAGATTTCTTTTTTACACTATTACCGAGGGGGGCACAAAGTACTTTCTTTGAAAATTAGTTTTCATTTTTAAATAATGAAGATAATTCGGTGTCGGTAAAGTCAATTCCTATAGGTGACTTTGACATCCCGTTAATAAATGCAATTGCATCCGTATGTAAGAATAACTGCTTAATAATTTAGATTAAACAAATAAAGAGTATATTGTAAAATTTTCAGGAATTCGGACAACAGCCTCAGCGAACATCAACGCCAAAAAAAGATGGTATAATTATTACATTGACTTTTTTCTTTCTGTGTGTTCTTAAATTTGTTATAATGTTCTGCACATATTCTTTCTATTGTACTCGTTTTTTTTCTCCATCTCGATCTCTCTAGCTGTCACTTTTTCCCCCTTCCTCCTTATTTTAACCACAATTTAGTGAAATATACAGAAGTGTAAAAAAAAATTGATAAAGCTACATTTACATTTTAGAAAGACTTTTATACTGAAAGACAATTACACTACAATGAAACTAATTTTTTCACGTGTTTTATATGCAGATAATTTACAAGACTCATGCTATAGTAATGTTACTTCTCCTGTTAAACGTTCTGTTGTCGTGCCAAAGAGATTATTTTCTGGGTCTTCTTCTAAAGATATGGATAAAAAGAGGAAATTAACAATAAGAGAAAGCATAAATAATGATGACGAAGAAAAAAATAGCGCAGATAATTATGCATTTATGGATAAGTTAACAGAAACGCTAGAAAATGGACAGAAGGTACGTTATAGCAACATATCGTGTATATAATTATAGTTAGTCTTCAATTTTGTTAACTACACTCGCAAAACCAATTATCTCGAATATTATTTTTATATTTAATAGGACTAAAAATAAAGCACGCTTAGAGCGCCCTACTATGATTTCGGCTGTTTTTATACATTGTATATATAATTAATAGTTAACATTCTTCTTCAAAATAAATATTGTAATTTTTTATTTGGCAGGTGCGAAAATATTACTTAGGTTCAAATATTGCTATTGAAGAGGATACGTGGTGGAGGTTCATCGGTGAAAGTACACCTAGCAGATTCACCAAACAGATTTTGAGGTACCTTTACACGCCTCAACAACTGTCGGTTAGATCAGTTAAAGGAGATCCATCTTCCCGAACTCCCCACGGCAAGAACATTCGAAAACTACTTACTCCCCAAAAAAATAAGCTAATTGGAAGTAAGGAGTATTAATTTTACGATTTTCTATCTTTTACATGCTACATAGTTTTAAAAATAATTTGTTTGCAGAATGCTTAAGATACTACGTAAGGAAACGTTTACGTAAAAGTAAAGCCGAAGAGGATCTAGAAGTGGGAAAAAGAACCCATTATATATATGAAGAAATCAATGACGTCATAAAAAAAATTAAAAGAGACATAAAACGTGCGTATTTTGTATTAATATTTATAATACTTGAACCTTAAAATTGCATTTGTCGAGTTTCGTGCTAATAGTATACGACACTGATGCGTAACTGATTATTCATCTCGTGACTTTTCATCCACCTTTCACTCGGATGATAAACCGTCGCACGAGTTAAATAATCACTTCCACATCCGTAACGTAATTTTCTGTTTTTCTATTAAAACGGAAGTTACAGTAAAATCGTAATAATAATAGTGGTAATAATTAAAAGATCTACTAATTAATTACTATAATTATCGTTGTACAACAAGTTATTAGTATATTTCCAATCTCATTTTTTAGGTGAAGAAGATGGCAAAAAAGAAAATTTGGACTTAAGTGGAACAGAATTTCAGCTCAGTGACGATAATATGGAAGAATAATTAAAATTTTTAATGTTACACTTACAAATATTACTTTTTAAATAAATACAGTTAAAGTTGCTGATTAAGTACATCAAATATTGTTTAATTAAGTATAGTAATTTTGTAATATTATAATAATAATTTTCGATACAAGTGCGTACAAGTTGCTTCTTGGACGAGGGTGACAAACACGCAAGTCTGAGAATCAATTCTAGCACGAGTGTCGAACCGTATTTTATGTAACGACGGCGTAAAGTAGCACTTTACGCACGGAGTTGCATAAAATAGTATATTAGGTTTCAATGTAAAATAATTACGGTCCCAGATTGCACGAAAATTGTCATCCGAGTCGAAGGTGACGTGACAAACGTTCGATCTAAGGCATTCTCTTTTTCAGCACACTAAGGTAAAAAAAATGTAAACCATGTTACTTTTTCTGTATCTTCTTTTTCTCTAATATTTTTCTGGTTTTAGAGTTGTTTCGATCTAAAGACAGAAGTCTCTGTCTACGTACTCTGTCTATCTCTCAGACAGTTCAGTTTCTAAATGGTTTTTAATTGTGTAAAATTTTCAGGAAAATAAATAGCAACATTATTACATTCCAATTGGTGGTTTTCATCAAATTAAATTTATAAAGATCTATACAATTTTCTTGCAAGATTTCCAGGAAATCCTGGATTATTTTTCAAGAAATCCTGCTGGGAAAGCTTCTTATGCATTCTTAAAAATTGCATTTTATGGAACCCTAGAATTAGATGTAATAATGTAGTTGCTTAATTTACCTAAAAATATCATTTCATACACGATCGTTTCATGCAAGATTTCCAGCAGTTTTTTTCTGCAAGATATCTTGCAGGCAAATCCTGCAGAAAATCCTATAGCCTGTAAAATTTTTATGCAGGATTTCCCTGGAAGAAATCTTGC
>JAXIUT010044327.1:0-12001 GCA_035586675.1 Eurytoma californica | reverse complement strand
AGACTGTGCATTCTTTCTATCGAAGGTGAAAGGAATCTCTTGTAAAAATTTCAGCAAAATCCATGACCCGGAGGTGAGATACTCTCCTAGTAAGACTATTTTTTGTGGAACAATCTAAAATTTTAAAGAGGTGGACTTATTCTATGGTACTTGAATACAACTGTTTAACTAACTTGGTTGGTAGTCCTCTCATCGAAAATGCGCAGAACATATATATAGATATTTTAGATTACTTGTTTCCCAATTTTAAATACGATCGAACATTTTTTTTTAAATTGAAGATTTTTTGAGTATTTACGTAAAGAACGGTTTTTTCTAACATTTTTTACTTTTTATAATTACCTATAATTTAATGCATTTTTTATTTGACTGGAAGACTCTGCATTTATTTTTGAGTATTTACACCCCTAACTAGGTTTTCGAAATTTGACTCAAGCTGACGCAAGCAGCATTGGGTTGTTGTACAAATAACATTAAAGTATATGTTATATGAACATTCGCAAAACACGCAAAATTCCAATCACCTGAGAACTCAAATTAAAATGTATTAAAAGGTCGTACCTTCTCCACTGGACTGTATATCCATATCTGGACTGTATTGTGAGATCACGCACAATTTCAATTTGTGTTATCTTTGTTAATAAACGCGGAATCGAAAAAAGGGAAAATGTGTCAATTATTTTTCAATCTACCAGATGAATCAAATGAAATCTACAAAAAAATGTCACGATTCTTCCTAAATACGAAGATATGAAGCAAGCGAATTTTCACATATTTTTCACTCATATACTTCTTCACAACCTAAACAACAAATAACATCCCCCTGCGTCATTTAATTCCCAATTAAGTTTCCAATTTCAAACACTTTTCCCAATTACGTCAAGTAACATCGTCAATCAACAAGCAGCTGCATTCACTTTGTCATCCACCGACTAATTGGTTTAACTTTGACGCGCATCGACATAATTACCCCCTCGCCTCCCGCGGAGTCGTTCAAATCGAACGGAATAAAGCGCGGTAATCCGACGCCGCCGCGCTGCAAGACAAATAAGCCGGCGCTCCAATCCGCGACGGATCAATTTTTTCCGTGCTACCGAAAGGACCGCGCGTTACCATGGTGAAACGCAATTTCTCCCGTCCACGTGCAGTGTCGGAGGCCTAATCAACGACGAGCCGCCGTCTTTTTTTTCGAATTTACCGCACGATTGCATCCCTGGCGCTCGCTGGTGTTGCGTTACTCCCGACATCGGAGTCGACGTGAGACCGACGGTGGTTTGGTGTGAACGGGGAATATTTTTTGTTTTCACGGTGGAGATGCAGATTGGTGAATAGGAAATAGTCAATGAAATTTTAACTCGAGTATAAAGTCTTTTATTTATAGCCGTGAGCGCTGCTTCGCCTGCACGCGGGGATTTAATAATACTCGAGGAGGAAGTTGAATTTTCCGCCCTTGACCAATTGACTTGTAGGAATCAAATTAATTGATAAAATGAAGGTGTCTTCCTTTATTCGTCTAATTAAAATGATTTCTGTATACCTACAGTCTTCATTATATTGTAATCGTAAAGATTTTTATTATAAATAACAATAAATAACGATTGCGAAAATTAAAAATTCGCGGAGTTTACTTTTTAACACAAAAACAGGCCTCGGCCAAAAATTATTTACTTTGTAAACTTAGTTGCATCATAATATATATTTTCTGATTGTAGAGTTTTTAAATTTCAAGAATTATCTTTCTTTATTTACTATAGAAGTTGCACACTTTTAGTGTCTACAGATTTTTATGAACAACATTATATGAATCCACATGACAGTGTCCAGCTGGTGAACAGATTTGAAGGCGCTGCAAGGTTTATCAAGTTTATTTGCAAAATAAAAAAAACGCACTCGAAACAAAAATTACAAAAATAAAATTGTTATTAAGTTCAAGAACAATTTATTAGTGACATTTGATTCAATAATTACAGAAATCTATCGATATTTCTTAACAAGTGCATATTTTTATAACCAATAACAATTGTAAAAATGATAGAGCATTAGTTGCACAGTACCTAACCACTCAGGTGTAAGCACATATAAAGCTGAGACAGCAGACCTGTTAGTAGAAAACATATCAGACTTAGAGGCCACCTGGCGGTAAATTTACTAACTAATATTACGTATTGTATCAAGATCTGATCGAATTTTAATTTAAGTGATTTGGCAGTGAGTGAAACTTGATGTACATAACTTGAACTTTCAGTGGATTTTCAATATTCATGTAAAAAAATCATCGAAAATCTTATTACTGACTATTCCCAATTACCATTAATTTTTATATATTTATTTTTTTAACGATTTAAAATTTAACCAACAAGACCTCAATACAGTAATTAATAAATTTAAAAATTAATAATACGATGGTTAATAAAATAAAAATAGTTGCTAGTGATTTTTTTATTAAAGAATCCTGATTTAATAATTTTTCGTGATCATATTTGTTAAAGTCGATTATTGAAATAATAATTATTAATTAAGAAACTATAAATTGATTTTGCATTGATTATAAAGTGATTGCATAGTCACTTATTTAAAAATGGTTTGTGGTTACACGGAATGACGTACACTTTCTGGGTTTACGTTCAAATAATCTAAAAACAACATTTCTGCAAAAGCCTCTATTATTAAAAAAAAAACTTCTACAACTTCCTTCGCTTTGTTTATATTTTCCTGGCGAAATAAAAACCAGAATTTCAGCAGTATTTCACGCCGATTATAAAAAAAAAGAATCACTCGATAAAATCCAAGCGAGAAAGAATCGCTAAAAGCCCTGTTGCAGCAGGCGCTCGAAACGCATTCGTCACACTTTAAAAGCCGTCCGGGTCATTACGTAACTCTCCGCCGAGGAGAGAAACAAAATCGCTCCATTAGCTCGGAAGCTTAAAAAAAGAGGAAAGAAAAAAAGAGGAGCGGGTGAGTCGTCCGCTCGGATCCCATCGCCTCGCCAAATTGATGGGAGGCGCTAAAACCGGAAGGACGACCTTGACCCTGTGCCAGAAGTCGAGCTGACCCAGAATCTGATGGCGGGACATAACCGAGGCGTTACGACGGCGGAAAAGTGGGAGAAAGCAGGCGACATTTGTCCCCTTTTTTTTCGTCGAGCCCCGAGTTAGTTAGGGTAGCCAGAACCGAGCTTCATCTATATATAGCGGCCGCTTGGGAAGACGCGAACTGGTGTGCAACGCGTTTTGTTTGCTTTCGATTTAATAGACACTCCCTGCTGGTGTAGTTTACTTTTTCGGTTTGAGTGATACCTCAATTTACGAGTGCTTTTTTTAACTTTCAATTAGAAAAGTAGAGGATTTTTCCTTTAAAAAAAAAAGGATATTCTCTTAATCAAGTCGAAAGCAGTCCGTTTAAATCGAACGAAGAATCAGTAGATAATACCCGAAACACGTAAGACGCGAATAAATTATTGCCTTGGGTATACGTCAGCCTCTAAAACAGCAAAGCTTTCTTTGCATCGAGATGAGTCGAGGCGAAAGCGTTTTTAAATGGATTACCATAACGAATTTTCAAATAAAAAAAAAACACTTTGATGTTCGAAACGACGAGCAAAGTAGGTTATGCACTTCTCGCGGATTTAAGTAACGTAAAATTCAGCATTACGCAATTTTTCGCGCTCCGAAACCCCTCTTGCCCTCACCCTTTTAATTACTTCCATTCCCTGAGCCCGATGGAGACACTAATTCGATGTAAGTGCCAATGCACTCACGATCATTATATACATTTTTTTTCTATTTCTTCGAAGAAAAATCCTTAAACTTTTTAAACTCGACTTTATTGAAAATTTCAATTTTTTTTTAATTCTTTAAATATCAGGAATTTTATCTATACATCTCGATATACACAAAATCAATTACCGTTTATTTATTAGGTGCAATAAATACGTATATAGTAATTACATATGTAGTATACGTGGTAATTAAATACCAGTTTTTACTCTATAGCTTGAATTAATTATCCAAAGCAGAATAATGTAAGAAATTACTATCATTATCATTATTTTAACACCATTAAAAGTCCGAAAATTCGAAATTTTACCAGTTTAAGGGTGCTTTTCGTCCCTTAAATAGACAAATTAGCAGATAAGAAAAATTACGTGTTTAGTATTTTTTACTACTAAAACATGCTGAAAAAATGAAGGAATTCGGTGATGTACACCTTGTAAAAGACATAGAAATCGATTGCGCATGCGAATAAAATCTTCGCCCGCGAAAATTAATTAATTTAAAAAACTTCAAGTACATGGAACAGCGAGTGCGTTTAACGACCGGACGAGTCGTACGCATTTTGCAGGCGCGGCACCGCGTGTGCGGCGGTAAAAGTGAACGTTTCGATGGGTGAGCAGGGGGGACGCCGGCCGCGCGTTATTGTTCGGACGCCGCGGTGCATTTACATGCAGTCTGTTCTGCAGGCCATTGAAACTCGAGTTGCGGAATCGGCCCGCGGCACCGCTCCAAATCGACCATATGCCTGCGATTTATGCGTTCGCGTATTTTATTCCTATTTCACTGCTGATATTGAAATTTTCTTGATATATTATTAATTTAGCGTATGCATTTTACCTTCCGTGAAACGGTATTTAACTTTCAGTTTAAAGGAGATTTAGATTGTAGTCTGATATATTTAGATTTCAGATTATTTATCTTGTGGCTTTTATATGTGTATAATACTGCAATAAACAAAAGATTAGTTATTAACGAAAAATAAACAACGAGTTATTTGCCAGAACATATATACCGTTTTTTCAGAACTGGACAATTTCTGGTCAAGCAACGCGAAATAGGAACCACGGAAGTTAGTAAAAATGTTCTTTTTTATTGATTATACTGGTTAATTTTTAAATATTAATTTTGCTCCAGACTTGCAGGATCAATGTCACCTCTACAAAAATACAAGACTCCTTATTTTATACTCTCTCAGATTGCAAAATGACGATCGTGCAAGTTTATAATGCTGCGTCGGTATAAAATATTACTCCCACGATGATGTATTATTACCAACCAAGAGACCGACTTAACGAATTCCTGGTCAGAATTGTCCAAAAAGCCCTCCTAAACTTTACTTTTCGAAACTTATCACGGTTCAGATTATTAACCAGTCGATCTTATCGTCGTTCCTAACAAAGAAAAGCACATTTCAATAATTTGCCATTTTTAAAGCACTAGAGTAAAGTAAACTCTTTTAAAACCTGATGAAGTTAGAGTATCATATACGAATGATACCTCAAATCAACAGGTTCTGAAAGAGTTCACTTTTCTCTAGTGCTTTAAAAATGACGAATTAAAATTGGCCTTTTTTGAAATGTGCTTTTCTTATAGGAACATCGTCATCAATGTTCTACCGCTAGAGAAATCAAAATCATTTGATACTCATCTTTTTATACAGTTAAATAAATATTCAACTCAATGATTATCTTTATTAACCTTTAAACAATTCATAAAACAAATTCACTTTACATGAAGAATAGAACGTAAGACCTAAGTAGACTATCGTAAGCGATCCTTTTTGCGCAATGCAGCGCTAAAAAGTTTCGAAAGGCCGCTGGACGTATCGCTCGCCGGCAAAAAGCCGATAATTCGCGACGTCCTGCAATAAAGCTCTCATCTTCGCTTTCGCGCGTCCGCCTTGCCCCACCCTCGCGCGCGATTATTTATTTATTCTTTTTTCCTTCATCCCACGGCCTGACGTCTTAATTGTGATTTTTCATGCGGCCGCTCTCTAAACGCGGAGAGGCGCGAGTGATAAAGCCAGGGGAAAAGTCCTTTCGAATTTCACGCTTGAGTTGCGTCACGCGCGCCTCGGTACATTGCCACCGCGGCCGCTCGCCTTTTATACCCGTGCAGATGCACACAAGTACACGTATACATGTGTGCGTACGAGCAATGAGTAGACGTTACACGGGGGGCCGAGCGGGTGTCTGGACGGCCGGTCTGCGCAGGTGCAGTAGATCACGCGCTTTTTTCGCGGCGGTCTGCGTTTTCCTACGTGCGGCCGCGGAAGTTTCCTCTTTTGGAGTGGGAACGACTGTCGGGAGGTGCGACGAATGGGTTTTGCGGCGACTCCGCCGCTTCGAGGTTATGGTCAATTTGACCTTAGTGCTACATGCAGTTTTCCGCTTTGGAACGATTGGAGCTGGATAAAGGCATTATGTGATGGAATGATCATAGTAACTGATATATGATATGCAATTTACGATGAGTTAAATTATACAATCAGACACAGTTGCATAAAAAGTTATACATTTGGCTACAGATTTGAAGTTTTTACATTCACAATAATAGATCATCTTCTCTGAAGTGTCAAAATATTTTAACATTAATATTAAATATATTCATTATTACATTAAGATCTGGTGCTTACTTTAACGTTCTGGGATCTTGTAATCAATTGTCTGATAAATAAAAAATCTTTGTTCTTGAGAATATAATGTAGGACGCCTCATAGAAAAGGACTTTTTTTAGGTTATGTCAGACCAGTTGTTAGGTAGACTCTGACTAAATATTGGCCATTTTTTTATCATGGAAGAGTAACTGGGAAGTTAATGAATTGAAAGTTAGGTTTGCTTTTTTGATGGGTGTATGTACAAGCTTTAAAAACATGGATACAACTAAGACATCAGTGCCAACCTTCAAAAAGGCAAAAACTGCATTTTTTCAACTAAAGGTTTATCGTGTCAGTCAGTAATCAGAAACTGCCTTTTTTCAATTTTTATTCTGATCGGGCAACTTTAGTGTGGTTTTTGAAAAACTATTTCAGTCGATAGGAAACAGCTGATGTAAAAACCTTCAGTTTCTTTCCATGTAATTTCTATATGTTCTACACAATATGCCTCGTTAATTAAATTTCTTTAAATTAAACAAAAAACTGAAATATATTGGCAACGTCAACAACCAGTTTAAGTAAAACCCTAATCATCTTTAAACAATATCTCTTCTCCATTTTCCTTTCCACACAATGCAAAATAAAATCTATATTTTCATCAACAAGGTTAACTACGCACACACTTTGTATCCCACAAAAAAACTCAACTCTCGCCTTTTATCACCGCATAAAGCACAGAAACCTCTAGCTTTTCCCCGGAAAACCCGGGCGCCTTAGCAGCTGACGTATACCACCCAGTAAGACCGAACGATTCTTAGCGGAGGCAATGAAAACTTTAACGACCGGCGGCGCTTCTTGTCTTCCGCCTTCGACGCGCGAATTTCTCCGTCCGAAATCCCCGACGGCGAGGTTATAAACGATCCTTTTTCCCCGGGCAGCATTTTTCAGCCATCACGCCTCGCTGGCTCCGATTGGATCTACGCGGCGACGCCACTGCGCGTGCGCGCTCCAATTTTCCGCGAGGGAGAGAAGGATATGAAAAAAAAAAAAAATTCGCGCATGCGCGCCGCTACGAAAGCGAAACGGTTTTTGAGCCGGTCCGAGGTTACACTTGTACGTGTACTTATAGTCGATCGCCTCGCCTTCCATGTATATACGTGCCAGGAAAATAATCGTAAGTGCCTTTGTTATCTGCTCGATTGGGAGGAACGTTTATCTCCCCATCGTTATTTATATTTCCGACGCGAGGCTGCCCCGATGCTTATCGGTTTATGCGCGCCATTTTAAATTTAAAATCGGCTAATGCAATGGGTTTACATTATGCACTTTCAATTTGCGCCGGGGAATATAATAAGTTATCAATTTTTACGCTTTGTTTATTGTACTGCTGCCGACGGACTAACCGACTTTCTTTTCGACAATACAAGCACGTAAAAGTATTCGGAAAAAAGAGAAACGTGGAGCGGAAGGAAAAAAAAATCGCGAGTAAAAGTTCAGGTTTTATCCTTACAATCGGTGATCCCGAACGGTTGGTTGACAAAAAGAGCCGAAAAAGAAATCGTCCCAGTCCGCGACGTTGGCCAACGTCGGCTGACCGACAAAAAGATAAGACTTTTCCAAAGCCACTCGCCAGGAGATTTCCTTTCTGTGCCTCCTCTCTCACATTTTTTTTTCACCCGAGAATCGACCGCAAGTACCTTCGGTATTAATGAAAGTAATCGGAGAATTAATTAATTACCCTCGTTTTCGTTCGCTTTTTCTCCGTTCATTTATTGCGAGCAACGTCGTTTATATTTTTTTCTCCGCGGGTTTACCTAATTATTCATAACGCAACGAGCGATTTGCGTTCGTTTTAAAGCGGTAATAACAATTACGATTTTCTCCGGCGTGCGTTCATTACCGAAGAAAGTGAATATTAACCTCCAATTAACTTTTGATCTCCGCTGTTTGATTCCGAGCAATGCGAACTTTTTAAAAAATCCACTGTGATATATCGAGGGTAAAGCAGTTACTTAATAGAAAGTGTATTTAGCCGGCTTAAAAAAAAAAAAATATTGCCTTAACGGCTTGCAATTTGTGTTGGCATTATTAACGACGATAATACATCAGCGTTCCAATCACAAGTCACGACTCCAATTAAATCTAAATTTTTTCAATTCGCTTTTTTTCCGTATAAAAGTTCGATGAAATTGTTAATGTAAACTCGAGATGAATCACGCGGATGCGAATGAACAGTAGTGTGGGTATAATAATGGAATGCGTATTTTTTTTATTAGAAAGTTTTTATTGCGTTTTGTTAATTGGTTTACTTAACGTACTTCGATGTATAATCGTAAATTATGAAAATACTGCATTTAACATTGAAAATTGAAAGTTTAAACTATCACTTAATTTAATATAATCTTTGCAAATAAAGTAGAAAGTATTTTATTTGCAAAGTAATTAACGTTTAAAATTATTTAAAAAAAATTAAATTTCTCTATACTGATAAATCTCTACTTCCAGATTGTTAAATTAGTTTCAAGCCATTTTCAATAAATTTTAATTTTTTTCAACGTTCTCGCAACGATTTATATCCTGCCTATCAAATTAAATGGAATTTTCTAGATTTATTAAAATGTTTGGTAAGGATGGCGATAAACATAGAAAATAATTATTTTCTTGTTCAAAAGGTTTTTCTTACTCCCTGTACTGTTAATTAACAGCCAGAACAACTTGGCACCGGGCGGCGACTACGACAAGACCAATGGTACCTTACTGTTGAGTCTACCCGCTGGTCTAAGACAAAACGCCTATTTATCTGAACAAATGATTCTCCACATTAAATTTTAATTCTTCAAATTAAACTTTTTTTACGAAGCTTCAATAATTTTATTTAATAAAAAACGTTTTATTTTAATTATAAATCCATTGGAAAGCTTTGTATTGCAACACAATCACGATATCGAAGAATCTATATCACACACTGTTATATAATTTTTGAAAGAGATTATACATTAAAAAGAAGTTCTACTTACGAAGTAGAAATAAATCTTATTTTATTTCCAGGATATAAAAATTTTATTTAATTTTCATTTCCCTCGTTAAATTTTTGTTCTCTGTATAACTATAACTAAACATACTTGTAATATAATAATACAATATCCTAAAATTTACTTCTGTTTTATTTTAATATATAGTTTCAAGAAATAATAATAGAAGTCAAGTTTGTCTATCTATAGTAGCCATAATAATATTTTTTCATACACTTTATCATAAATTTGAATGCAAAATTTATCTCCATATAAAACAGTTTTCCTTAAGTTTCCAAAACAAACAAAACTGTTCAAAGGAGGCTATATACGCAGCATCGATAAATAATGCAATAACGCACCCCAAAGAAAACCCCCAGCCAAAATAAAACGAGAAGGAAACAAAATTACGAAAAAAAGTAAGCCATCGAAATTGCCCACAGCGATCCGCTCGCGTCCACCACCCCTCGTCACCCGGAAAACATTCGCCGTGCAGGCTCCGGAGCGAGGCATCGGCCCCTTTAAATAATCCGCCTCGGGCTTTCGTCATTCGATCCCCGCGGCGTTTCGTCGATCGCGTCATAAAAGTGGCTCTCGCGCGCGCCTGGCCGGCGCTCCACATCGGCTCTAAATAGACCGGCCCGCGAGGCGCGGCCGAACAAGAAGAAGACGACGGCAAAGCCGGTGGTCGCACGGTTGCGCAAACTCCGCCGAGGAGTAGAATTGCACGTGCTTCCCCACCCCGCGGCCCCCTTGTCGGGCGCTTCGTTCCTACACTCCCCCCGGGGAAGTCCCCTGTAATGAGTACGATCGCCGGGTTTTGTTGTTTCTTTTATCAGCGGATTGTTGGAGGTATGAATGAAGAGTGATTGAATGAAATGTGTGATTGTAGGATTTTTTTTTTTTTTTTTGAAATGGTAGGTGTATATGCGAGTGGAATTAGGCTACGATGTTTTCTTTCTTTGAAACGCGTTAGTTAGTTTCTACTTTCATTGTACGCAAAGGTCTAATCTCTACTCTTTTTTTTTCTTTCTGGGATAAATGTTTCTTTTGTATTGCTCGTGTCCCGTTTCATTTGCCACGTTGTTTAGTTTTCAAGTCGTCTTCTTCTAAGAAAAACGCGCAGCGGTAAATTGTGCGATTGTACGATAATTAAAAAGGACATTTTTGTCATGTACACTTTGTCTTATAAAATCAATCCAAAACTAGAAATGAGTAATTAATTGTTATATATAAATAATATATTTGAACCACAGTGTACGTGTAAGATTGATTTTTCCCATTTTTAATGGGGGGGGGGGGGTGCTAAGAACCTGTTTGTTAGCTTTGAGCGCAAAGTGCATACTTTACCTCCTGTAGGGCGAGCAACGATCACTTTCCGAATGATCAATTTTGTAAACTGCCTGATACAGGTAAAACTATCTTAATTAGTGTACTTCTGTAAGCTTACTTATAGTTTTTCTGATTGCAAAGTATCGAGTGAATATTTATGCCAAAAAAGATACAAATAAGTTGTAAAAAATGCTTCAAAATAGCTGTATTATTGGTTAAAAATAACTCTAATATTAGCACAATATTGTTCTAATGTTCTTCCGATAATATTCGACGGTGGTCCAATGATTTACCGATGTCGGTTAAATAAAATGTTCAGATAATCTAGTGCTACAATATCATAAATGACCCAGCATTAATCCAATATAGGCTCAAAATTGGTCCCACGCTGGTCCAATAATTTACCAATGTCGGTTTAATATATTGGAAATATGGGCATTAATTAATGAATATTTAGACGAGTATTGTATTTAAATATCTTTATTTTAAGTGGAACGGTATATTAAACTCTTTCTCGTATAAGAGTCAAAAAGCAACTAACTGGCCACACAAGGCATAGGCTCGTGCAGTCCTCTCTCAATCTCAAAGCTTGACTCATTATTTTATAGTTTCAGAGAACTTATGTTTTTGTATCATTTTACTTGGCGGGAAGTGGACTAATAAACAAATAATATAATATACGATAAGACGTCTCAATAGTAAAAGTAAAATATTTTAATATAATAATATTCAGATAATACACCAATATTCAATATCTAGTGCTGCAATATCGTAAATGTCCCAGCATTAATCCAATATTGGTCCAATAATGGTCCAACGTTGGTCCAACAATTTACCGATGTTTAGATAATACCCCAATATTCAACATCTAGTACTACAATATCATAAATGACCCAGCATTATTATTGGTCCAATATTGGTCCAATGTTGGTCCAACAATTTACTGATGTCGGTTAAATAATGTTCAGATAATCTCCCAATATTCGCATCTACTGCTCCAATATCACAAATGCCCCAGCATTAATTTACGTGGTCCCAAGTTAGTCCAAAATTGTTCCAGTACTGATCCAATATTGTTCCAGTACTGATCCAATATTGTTCCAGTACTGATCCAATACTGTTCCAGTACTGATCCAATATTGTTCCAGTACTGATCCAATATTGTTCCAGTACTGATCCAATAATGTTCCGATATTGTTCAATATTTTCCAAATGTCTGCCGCATATTGCCCCATTATTCAAATTATACTGGTCTAACATTACAATGCTCCCAAGTTTAATCCAAAATT
>JAXIUT010044295.1:0-12007 GCA_035586675.1 Eurytoma californica | reverse complement strand
CAATTAAATACATATGTAACTCTCAAAAGCTCGTCGTGAGGGAGTGTTGGAATGTGCGTGCGCCGAGTGCGACTCTCTCTTGAGAGCTAGGAATGTAAGAGTGGGGGTAGCGTACCGCGCGTCACATGACTGTAGCCTATTGAGTAGGACGAACGCTCAACAAGAAAGCTCGGAGATCTAATAAACAGACAGTTGATTTACAAAGCCTCTTTTCATTTTCCTCGCTTTACATTCATTTATTCAACAGCATTCGATTAAGCAATGAGTATTATTTTAAGCGCTACAGATAAAAAATCTGTTGCTGCTATGAATTTGAATAAATATAACGATTTATAATAAAAATTAATTTAGATTTAAATTTTAAAAAATGTACAGTTATCACAGATTTTAATAAAATGTAATGATTATTTATTGGTAATTTAAAAGTTGTACGTACAGTTTCCTCCTATTAACAAATTCACTGCTATACCGGTCCATGCAAATACATTTCTCTTATATTTATTACAATAGGAAATCAATAAATTAAGTAAATAACTGTTACCAGTTTCACCAGGACCATCTATAAATATGCATTTATTTCTAACTTTTTCATCCATTGCATTTACTACTGTGTTGAAAATCATTCGTTGAGCATCAGTTAATGAATTAATCTTTTTCTAATATTCCTTTTTTTCCTTATCAAAAACATAATAATTTGGTATTCGGTGTATAAATATTGGTTTGCATTTTTATCTTCCTGGTTTAGTTTGAACCATACAGTTAAAGTAGTTTCATTATTTTTATTTAAAACTTCATTTTAACTGCCTTCTTTGAAATATACGTATTGTTCATTTTCATGATGTATAGCTAATCTATAAATAACGTGTGACAATTGATTCATTTCATATTCATTTAAACGATACATTTCTTCTTGAGCATTTAAATACCGTGTATCTTCGTAATGTTTTATATCATCATAAGCATGAGCATAAAAATATTAAAATATTATCTAATTTTTGTAATATTTCCATAGAACATTTATTGTTACTTTCTATTCTTATTTGATTGGCTTCTTCATAATATATAATTGACCATATTTTCTTTGTTAATTATTAGGATGCAATGCATAAGCATTGTGATATATTTGACTACAAATGCGTATTACCGATGGACTTTACCTTTACTAAGAAGTTTTTGTAATGAAGCACTAAAGCTAGCAAATGCAAGAGCATTATTATATTATGATTTAATATTCTTCATAAACTTTTTACTCATAATCGAATTTCCCATTGCCATTTCTTTAATTTAATTAGGATAATCATCAGTAGGTAATTTTACTTTTCCTTTATGACAACAATTTTTAAATTTTTTATCTGTCGTTAATTCAAATGGAAAAATATTTTGCATTGCAATATTCACAAATTAAATATAAATTACCAATATAATTTTCTTCTATTGAAATTTCATCAAAATCTGTATTACATATAGAAGCAATATGTTTACTTACTTTTGCTTTATTATGCTTCTTCAATAAAGTTTTTGTTTTATAATATTGCTGTTTGTTGAATCATACTTTTTTTTTGTTTTTTATGTAATTAATTTGATTGCATATTTTCTTCTCTATTTTTTTTGCTCCATTAGATGCAATTTCTTTTTGTAAATCCTCATAATCTTCTAACTTTTATTATTAATTAACTTTTTATTATGCATTGTTTCATTTGCCATTTTAAAATGCTCATTTTTTTCATTCTATTTTATATTTGTTTCGCGAATTAATTGCAATTTATGCTCTTTACTTTTATTGTAATACTTGTTTCATTCTTGATAAAATATTTCCTTTATTCTTATGGTAATATTCCTTTCTTTTTACTAAAATATTTTCCTTCTTCTCTTTATAATATTCTTTTTTTTTAATAATAGTTTGTCTGTATTTTTAACACATTCTTGATTTAATTTTTTATTATACATCATTTCATTTCCTATTTTATAATACTCATTTACTTCATTCTCTTCTATATTTCTTTCACGAATTAATAGTAATTTATTGTAATAATTGTTTATTTTTGATGATACATTTCGTTTATTCGTATTGCAATATTCTTTTCTTTTTACTAAAATATTCTACTTCTTCTCTTTATAATATTCTTTTTCTTTTAATAATAGTTTCTGTTTATTTTTTTCATAACATTTTAAATCTTTTGTAAGTGTTTTGTTTTTTTTTTTCACAAACAAAATTTAACTTTTCTTTGGACGAAACTTCATTTATCTCCTCAATATCCATAGGAATTATCTTACTTTTATTTTTTTTTGTTATTAGATAAATCATTTTCAATTTCCTTAATATAACTTTTTTTTTAGTTAGATATACTTTTTATTGTACTACTAGGGGGGCTCCGCCAACCCCCCATAATTTTTACTCAAAATAATTTTTCTTTACAAATCGCTACCAGCGCCGCGATATAAAAAGGATTCGAATACAAAAAGAATATAAAGAATGATCAATCGCTCATCAGTGTGATATTGCCTTTATTTTACTATATGTGAGACTGTCCGATAATTGGGACTGTCCCATAATTGGGACAGTCCGATAATTGGGACTCTCCGATAATTGGGCCTGTTTCTGAGGAATAATAAGGTACATACCTTATTAAGGTATATAAGGGGCTGGCTGAGTTCACGGCGGCGGCGATATATTTTTATAATATTGTACTAAAAATATGTACAAAATATATAATAAATGTGAATATAATTTACAAGATTGGTTTCGGCGAAATATCACAGTCAGTTACATTAACCTTGTGGTTTTACGCTGTATAAGAAATTCGCTAACTAGACTATCTAAGTAACGGTAAATTTACAAACTTTTAGAAACTAAAAACTAATAGAGGCTAAGACTAGATTTGTAATCCTTGTCAGTCCAGATCTACAAAATGATCCCATGCCGCTGCTTTGAATCGCAAAAGGGATGACAAGGATTGGAGTCAAGTTTGAGCCAACCCAGCCGTTCCCTGAACGGAGTGATATGCGAGCCCATCGTTGTGCCTGTAACGTATCGCGCACAGGAGTTTTGCAATACTTGCAGACGTCTACGGAGATCTAGTGAGGCATCTAGATATACAGTCGAGCAGTAGTCCAGAATAGGGAAAATCAGTGCCTCGACGAGTTTCTTTCGGAGAGATTCTGTGGTGTATTTTCTGAATGAGCGAAGGCTATAGAGTGCTCGATCGCACTTTTTGGACACATGGTCTACATGCGCGGTCCAATTTAGTTTAGAGTCTAGTATAACACCGAGGCTTTTCACTGTATCTGACAAGGCGATGATGCAGCCATCTTCAAGCTCAACACAGGGGGTGCTATTATACAGTGACGTAGCGTGGGGAACTAAATAGTATCGCCTGGGTTTTAGAGGAGTTGAGCTTGAGTCCGGCAGAGCTAAAACGCCACAATTTCTATGCAAACACACCTGAAATTCATGCCCTATTGGCCTTATCTTTCCCGAACCCTACTCCTATTTTCCCGAAGTTATTACGCAACTTGGCTGACGAACGCAAGATATTCGACATGTCATGTGATCAGAGCACGAAGTACATAGGCGCTGGGTCCGCTAGATACGGCCCCCGTGATCCTCAGCGAGCGTCGCAAGATGAGCCACGACGAAACTCGCTCTCTCCGGTTGAGGCGGCCGTCCCCAGTGGATGCATTGGGCGTCCCGTTCTTTCTCTTTTTGGCTTGGGCCTTCGACTCAGGCGGACGGACCGCCGGCCGGACGCAGCGCGACCCAACCGACCATCTGCGGACAAAAGCGGCGAGCGAGGCGAGGTTTGGAGATGCGGAGTGCATGGTGCGGCTGTGGCCAGGGCAGCAGGGACCCTTATTCAGGTTTTCTCCCTTGTTCCTCTCCTGTCGGTTTGTCCCTGCGTATATGTGCGCTCGCGATTATCGCAGCTAGGAACTCGACTGGCCCAGAGTGTCGCGACTCTGTAATTTCGACTCTGTAATTTCGCGGCTGGCGCCCTTTATTGTATTTTCATTGGCCCTAGAGGCCCAACTATTATTATTCATTAAACGTCAATTCTTATTACACAATGGGTTATTTATTGAATACTCGGTGACAGGCCTTTATCCCCAGTCGGTCACAATGTATTCTCTGGAGTTTAACGCCTCCTCAAATGTATTCGTTACATTTGCATCAACATAATTTATGTAAATACACGGTGTTCAAAAAATGATTCCGGAAATGTTCAGGACGGATAGAGGGGCAAATTCTAAGACATTTTTCTTTTTGGCATTTTGCGATATGATGAATAATTATCGAGTTATTGTCAATTGAAAATTAGGATAACTGACCAATCAGCGCTCAGTCAAGGCGCCGGTGGGCGGGGCCTACCCAAACAGTGAGCGCTGATTGGTCAGTTATCCTAATATTCAATTGACAATAACTCGATAATTATCCACCATATCGCAAATTGCCAAAAGGGAAAAAGACTTACAATTTGCCCCTCTATCTGCCCTGTAAATGTCCGGAAACATTTTTTGAACACCGTGTATAATTTGTTACAGGATTACTATATCTATTTACTGGACTTTTTTTCCTTTTTAACTTTCGCGGTATTGTTAAATTATCAGTATTTTCATTGTCTTCATTATCGTTTTCGTTATCATTCGAATTTCGTTTAGCATTGTCAGTTTCGTTATCGCTTACATTTTCATTAACAACATTAATTTGTTCAGCTTGTTCTCCGTTACTTTTCCCGAGGGTCACAGTAGAGGGAGATTGAGATTCTGAATTTTGATTATCTATATTTTCGTTTTCAGATTTGCTGCCTACAGTCTCTATCCTTTTCATCATCTGCCTTTTCTAAACAAATTAATTTTACATTTTCTTCAACTACTTGTACATGTCTAGCATTTGTTACTCGATTGTTTACTAATACTCAATAGCCAGTTTCGGTATACCCTACTAATATATCTAATTCTGCTTTATCATACCATTTACTTTTTCTCAAATCTTCTGGTACTCTTACAAATGCTCTACTTCCATAAATTATTACATGTTCGATATTCGGTTTTTTTCCAAAAAATATCTCATAAGGAGTTTTATTTTCTTGGGTATTTGCTGTAGTTCTAATTTTTAAGTAAACTACATTTTTGATAATTTCTGGCCAAAACCTTCTATATATTCTAGCCTCTTTAAATAAACATCTACCTGTATCCATAGCAGATCTATTGTATCTTTCTGCAACACCATTTAGTTCATGAACATACGGTGGGCATGGTAATAATTGAATTCCTTTGAGCTTAATAAAATTAAATATTTCATTGTTTAAATGTTCTTTCCTGTTATCACAATGTAATTTCATTTCTTATTTCTTGAAAATATTTTCTAATTGATCGACAAATTCAATAAAAAGCTTGCGGTTTCAGCTTTAATTTTGATACAAAATACTCTGGCGCATTTACTATAATCGTCAATAAAAGTTAACAAATATTTCTCTCCACCGTAACCTATAGTGTTGTGTGGACCATTTAAATCAGTATGTATTAGTTCTAGTATTTCTGTACTTTTAGATCTATTATTTTCAAATGGTACATTAGTCATTTTACTTTCGATACAATTTGCATATTTTATTTCGGTGCTTTCAATTTTGGATGGTAAACCTATCATTAATTTCTGATTTGCTAATTTATTTAAATAATTAAAATTTACATGTCCTAGAGTTCTATGCCATTTTTCCTTTTCTGTTAACTTTACTGAATTTATAAATTTATCATTATTTTGTTTTGTAACATAACTTTTCATATAATATAAATTATCACGTTGATAAGCCAACAATTCTCTGGATTGATTAAAAATTTTAGCATTTTCATTTCTTGCAATTGTAGTACAACTTTTAGCTAGTTTAGAGAGACTTAATAAATTCTGTTTGATACCTTCAACAAAATAAACATCATTTAAATCTATATTTGCTACATTATAATAATTTTTAAAGTGTATTTTGAGTTTACCTGTTTTGGTTGCTTTTAGAGTTTTACCATCTGGTAATTTTACAAGAATCGATTCGTTTAAATTTTCAAAGCTATGCATTTTCAAAGAATTTATCGCTTTTAATTACATAGTCAATGCAACCACTGTCTAACAGCCAATTACTGTCGTCACTATTTTCGATAGCGCTAACTTCGCTTCCTTCGTTATCTGATTCACTTGTGGACTGCATACTTGCGTTACCCGCAGCGCCTTTGATTCTGCTGATTGTTTGCGTTTGATAATTCGCCTCTGGATTGAGTTTGTTGTCTGCTCGTCCCACCACCTCTGCCTCGGCTGCTGCCTCTCTAGCCGTAATTGGGGAGACCTCGTTGAGCACCTGTGTCTCGGCCTCCTTGTTGGTTCCAACAATTTTGCTGCTTATGACCGGTTTTCCCGCATGTGAAACATTTTCCCTCGAACTTAGCTGTAAAAGTACTCATATTACCTTTTTTATCATCATTAGGTTTTGTCAGTTTCTTTTCTTTTATTTTAGATTTAACGTATTCTACTGTCAAATATTTTATTTTATTACTAAAATTTTATTTTAAATAATGTTAATAACTATAACAGAATAACTAAATTGACATATTTTAATAAAAAAAAATTGTCTACGGGGATTTGAACCCGCGGACCCCTGCACCGAAAGCACATACGCAAGCTGAAAAACATGAGAAAGCGATGCACGCGTCACCTGCCTTATAGGGTGATTACTACGCCTTGGGAGGCTTGCCGTGCTTCACTTTTTATTGTGCGTCTGTTCTTCTAGTTACGTCTATCTTCTTTGGTATTATTAGCTTCATGAATTTGGCTTTGGCGTAACTTCCAGGTCCAACGGGTTAAACAATTTTCATGAGGTTTGGCTTAAATTGTTAGTATTTAGTGTCATTCTGGTGGAAAGAGTTGTATGAATTAAAATTGTTTGCCTATATATATCAAAATGTTTAAAAACTACTTACATATCTTCAATTTTATGAATTTATCCAGTTTTTTTAACTATTTGGAGTATTTAGACAAATACTATTAATTCATATAACTCTTCCTATATTCATATAACTTAAATTCATATAACTTAAATAATATAAATAAATTAAATTAATATAACTTAAATATTATTATATAATTAATATAACAGAATATTAATTACAGAATATTATTTAAGCCAAACCTCATGAAAATTGGTAAATTAATTATTATGTTGTTTTCACAGATTTTAAGATAAGCCGACCCCCTTAAATCACGTGCCGTGGGGCGTTTTATAATCGCGCAAATGATGCATCACGTGCTGTATCTAGTGCGGTATCATATGTCGAAGCACGTAATAAATTGCAGATTGAATCACGTGTCAGGTCACGTGACAATCACATGATTTGACTTAATTAGGTCGATTTCATCTCGTACATACGCTCATGATTCGTTACGCGATAAAGTACACTATTTTCACGCGATTTAGCATATGATTACACAGGACCACAAGGGGAAATTGAAGTATACCTTCTCTGATCTCAGTTGCTCTTTACGTTTTTCGGGTCGCTGATCACGATCCCGGTATCCACATAACCCCATCACATCGGGATCGAGGTCAAATGAAGGTCAAACTCCGTTTTTCAAATGATAGAATTTTTTTTATGCCGGAACTGAGATCAGAGAAGGTATACCTCAATTTCCCTTTGTGGTCTTGTGTTATTTTCAGTAGGGTTCAAAAGAATCGTATCAACTGACCGAGGGTTAGAGAGGGAGGAATAAGTACTAGTAAAAACATTGAAGTTTACGTTAACGGGATGTCGTAGCAAAAGTTTAACTAAATTGCCGCCACGGCAGGAGGGCGCTCGCGTGAAGTGAATGCGAGGCCACGACGTCCTATTCAGAACACATTGTGGCCGAGTCGGTGCGCTTTCACATCGCGCATCAGTTTCAACTTTATGGAATAATTAATTATTTTTCCATACCGAGAGTTGACCGTACGCCTTTCCTACAACCTTGGCTATGGCGGTCAACTCTTCCTTTTGGGTAAAATACTATTTGATAATACAAAGCGTTTAAAACTGACATCGCTTCACCTGACGCGAGCGCCCTCCTGCCGTGGCGGCAATTGAGTTAAACTTTTGCTACGACTGTAGCTTGTTCTCTGTTAGTAAGATTGTTCTCTTATTGAAATATCCTGCAGGATATTCTGCTCTTTTGCAGGATACTGACGTTTATTTCTGCAGATACGAATTCCTGCAGGATAGTCCTGCAGGAAATTGGGACCTGCGAGCAGCCACATTTTCTTGTAGGACGATCCTGCAGAAAAAATGCGATTATCGTGCAGGATAGTTGTGTATTGTGCGAATCTGTTGAGTGCTTCCCGGCGAAGCTGCCGCTGCACATCAAAGGTAATGTGTAGTAGCAATCCGCCAGAACTGGTAGGAGATTCAATTCCTGAATAATTTATATTAGTTAGAACTTGTCTTATTGTTAGTTCGAAGTTTTGTGTATCCTCTTTTACATTTATTGGACTCTCTTGCAAACGAAAATGTAAGATTTCAGGTATTAACCTCTATTCCAAATATTGTTTCTTGTCAAAAATTTTTGCTTGATCAAATTTGAATTTCTTTCCCTTATTTTATTTGTGCGTTTATAACACAATTATTATCCTCTTTTTTTGTGTTCGACACGTGTTCTTTTATTCTACTTTGCAAAATTCGTTTGTACAAATTTCACCTAATTCACTGCATAATGTATTTTTTTTAAATAAGCAATCACGAAACAATTTAGAGTATGAAAACTTTTAGATGAGTCCTACTAGGACGGTAAGGCAGATGCCGACTATAGATTCCGGGTAGATAAACTAGAGCCATGCGTCGCACAACTCGAGGCGATTATTTCTAAACCTTTATTGGTCTGCTCGTCGCACGCATCTGGCTCGGGCAGGCTAGAAGCCTCTAGACAGAGCATGAAAGATGCTCGTGTATGGAATGCTTGCAAAGCGGCCACAGGCCATAACGCCTGCCCTCTAACATGGGCTAGACCCACTATCTCTGACAAGAGCTCCACTGCACGCTCCTCGAAAAAGCTCGTTCTTAGAAGGCGCAGCAGGATCCTCCCCAACAGAGATGATGACGGTACGGATGACAGAATCCAGCTTTCCAAGGCAGCGAAAACCCTTGCTACCCCTACAATGAGGGGCACATCACCCTCCAAGGATAACTCCTCCTTCCACAGCACTACAACGCCGAAACCATCAAACTTAATCGTGAAATTTGAAAACGAGTCGACCCGCGCTCAAGTTTTACTCGCAAAAAAAGGACAGTCCTCCGATTTGGACATCTCTTCTCTTGACGAGAGCCTTGCCAGATGACTTGTACACACAAAAATTTTTATAAACGAGATACTAACACCCGCAGTTTATAGTAACTTCTCTTCACTCAAAAAAGTGACAACAAATTTTGGTTTTCGTTTTGTGTGAGAAAATTTCGGCAGGTTTCTCGTCAGGTGGAACAAGGGACACAAGGTCCTCAATTTTAAATGCGAAGGAAGGACTTACACGTACTTAGCACTTATTGACACAAACATCTTCCGTGCGAAGCGCATCTTCTAGCTCATCTGCGAACGAGAAAAATGCTACCGCGCTCCGTCCTTCCCGTGATTGAGTCGGTACCAGCCGCCGTTCCAATGACTTGAAGCTAAAGGCGGACTACTTGAACATAGCCTCCACAAATCGTCACATTGAGGGACTTAGCCAATTCCTGCATGCGGACTCGTCCTACCACCTCTTTGGAGTGGCGGAGTCTAGGCTTGCAAACACCGTATCGGATAGTGTCATTGAAATCAAAGGTTATTCCGTGCTATAAGGTGTTATTTTTAAACGTACCATAAGATGTTACCATCTTGATGGTACATCGGTTTCATCTAAGATTTCAAGTGAGTTCTCAAGTGACATCTCAGATGAAATTTTACCTATAGATAAGATTTCTTTCAAGTGAAATAATGTTAAAATAGATGTAACACGTTTCGTAACGTATGTTTTCCGCTGTACCATCAAGATGGTAACACCTCATGGCACGTTTAAAAATGAGAAAGATCTACTATTAAGAAACTACAGTTATAACGAAACTTTTAATTTTCAATCACCTGAGATTTTGGCGTGACATTTCAGATGATTTTCACCCGAGAAATCACCTGAAATCTCACTTGAGATTTTTAAGTAGGGAAGCGCAAATGACTAGATGCTGCAAACAAAACTGATAAAGCCGAGTACCGTTCGAATCAAAAACAGGGAAAAACAGTATTAAACGGTAATATTGATTCAAAAGTTTACGGTGATTGACGTGATATACGGTGATTAAAAATTTGAAATCTCGTCTGTATTCCTGTATGTAACTGTCATGTGTTGAAAAGTTATACGAAAAATCGCCTATGTGATTATCGGTCATTCCGCGTTCGAGTGCACTCATGAAAATTACAAATTATGCGGTCAAAGACATAATTCATTATGGTGTGAAGAGTGCATGGTTTTTTTTTAATTTATTTATTTAAGGGCTGTTTAACCTCAAATAAGGTTATATAGCCTACTAAATTTATTTAATTGTGTATATATAATAGATTAATACAGTAATAGGTCGCGCTTAAGTACTAATAGAACAGAGATTGACTTGCGGAGAGAACGTACTAAATAAAACAGTACAGAGTTTAAACTTGTAGATTCGCTGATTTAATGAATTTAAGCACTGAGATGCAGCATCGGTATTAGGACCGATAAGTAAGAGCCTCATAGTGGATGGCAGGAAGATCCCTAATCGTTTGGATAACAATTTTCGCATAAGTGTTTTTCTTTTATTATCCAATATAGGGGATTGCCAGTCAACATGGTCTAAGTCCTGAAGAGGGTAGTCACATAGAATAAATTTTTTGAGTCCTTTATTCTGTGAAGTACAATTGTGAAACCAAAAGATGGTTCTAGATGTTAAAGTCCTAGTATTGGATAATGTTTTAATAATGAATTTCATACAGAGAAACTTTATACGTTCTTTTAGAAGTGGCAGTTTCGATTCCGCTATAAGTACGTTCGTGGGGATGCTTAGTCTGAATTCTAGGGCTTTTCTAATTGCAGCAAATTGAATCCTTTCTATCTTTAATATCTCACTATATCTTGTAGGGAAGTAGATGAATGAGCCGTATTCTATCTTAGATCTTATGTAACTTTTGTAAATTGTAAGTAAGGTTGAGGGATTCGCTCCCCACCAACAGCCGCATAAATATTTGATGATGTTAAGGGGATGTGAAACCCAGGGGTAGGAATCTGCCGTACCGGCATCGGTATTTTCTTCTTTTTCTCAAGACCAAAACAAATTTTCGAAAAAAGCGCTCTTTACTGCCCTCCGCGTTGGTGCAAGGAAGGTCTGGTTTCAATTTCAAGTCATTCCGTTCAAAACACTAGGAGAAAAATGGAATGAATAATGTTACATTTATGTGACGTATTATATTATACATTATTAATACGTAAATTTGTTTTGATTTTGAAAAAACGAAGACAATACCGATGCCGGTACGGAAGATTCCTACGCCTGGGTTTCACATATCCTTAAGGGACAGATAACACTTTTTTCGTACATAGTTAACATGAGTGTGAAAATGAAGCTTGTAATCAAGATGTAAACCCAAGAATATGACTGATTCTACGGCTGAAATTATGTGCTGATCTATGGTAATACTAATATCTTCAGGATGTATATTGTTTCGGTTGAAATAAATAATTACAGATTTTTTTGGGCTTAATTCTAGAGCTACTGCTGAGAGGTTATGTATAATGTTAGTAATAGCTTCCTCCATCAAATTTTTAGCGTCTAAAAAAGAATTGGAAACCTGTAAGTAGAGACATAGGTCTCTTATATGCTACGATATAGATCGTCAGCATATAGAGATGTTAAGATTTCCTCGGGAACATTTAATAGAATGTCTATAGCCGCTATTTCATACAAAACAGGGCTTAGAACTCCTCCTTGCATAACGCCCTTAAAAATAAGC
>JAXIUT010044284.1:0-12009 GCA_035586675.1 Eurytoma californica | reverse complement strand
CTCGCAAGACAGCGGCGCTGCGATTTTTTCATGGAGAGCGGGTTGGCAGTACCGCAAGATTTTTCTCTCCGTGTGGATGACAAAGCTGAAGTCTTAGCCGTCTTCCTTGATGTCCAAGGCGCATACGACAACGTATGCCCGGATATACTCATTGATATTCTAGCGGAACTAGGTTTCCCTCTAAATTTAATTAAATTTATTAAATTTTTAATACAGGAAAGACTTATATCAGCAGAAATTCTTTTCAACGAACTGAGATCGGTCTTTAAAGGCCTCTTTCAAGGGGGGTGCTTAGCCCCCTTCTTTACATCCTTTACACGGCTAAATTGGCAAAAGGCCTACCTAAATCTGTAACAGCCTCTTTCTACGCAGATGACATCGGAATCTGCACCCGCTTCCGGACAATAACAAGAGGAATCCGTATCATAGAGAAAGCGCTGCAAATTATGAAACAAAATCTCAGAGATCTAGGGCTTGATATAGTACCGCAAAAAACAAAAGTCGTGCACTTTCACAAGAGGAGAAGTCTACCAGGCAGTTTGGAAACCAAACTGGACGAAAATACCTCAATAAAATCTAGTGCCTCCGCTCGCTTCCTAGGAATAATCTTTGATTACCAGCTAACGTTCAAACAACACATTAAAGAAACAGTTATGAAATGCAAAAGAGCACTGAATATCATAAAATTTCTAGCAGGTATATGGTGGGGAAGCGGCCCAGAGACACTGATTATCTTATATAAGAGCTATATTCGCTCCAAAATAGACTTCAGTAGCTTCATATACTATCCTCAGCAAGCCGCACTAAAAGAGAAACTAGAGAGCATACAATACTCAGCTATCCGCACGGTGCTAGGATTCCGGAAAAGCACTCCGAAAAACATTCTGCTAGCAGAATCAAGCCTTCCGACGCTCAAAGAAAGAGCCATACAACTGGGGAGCGTCTTCTTCCTAAAAAATATTTGCTACTAACAATACTGTTACTGTTCCACTCTGCTATAAAATTCTTCGATCCAAACAAAAAAAACTACAACCTCCGGAACTATTTTAAAAGATAGCATTGCTTTCGTTTCAGAACTTACACCTATGCTAGAAACGGCTGCTCTTAACATCGCTCACGCCACGGAATATGACACCCTAATAGCTAATATCGAAATTGACATGTCAATTGGCAAAAAGATTGCAGAATCCAAGGACTGCGAAGCAGCCTTAAAAGCTCATCTTGCCCCAAGAAACGCTCTGAATATTTATACAGATGGCAGTAAGTCCTCTAAAGGCCTCGGATCTGCAACCGTCTGCCCGGAAAATAAGTCAACCATTGTGAGCCTTAACAAGAATGCATCCATTTTTACAGCAGAGTGCATTGCGATTAACGACGCCCTAAATTTAGCGCTCAAATTTAAAAATCAAAATATTAACATTATTAGCGACTCACTAACTGCTCTCCTTGCTCTTAAAAATAAAACCTACTCCTTCAAATCCAATAAACACATCATAGATATTAAAAGAAAAAACACAAAATTCCATAAAGACAACGTACATACAATCAATTTCTTCTGGGTCCCAGCTCATAAAGGAACATCTGGCAACGAACAAGCAGATGCACTCGCAAAAAAAGCCGCTGACAGTGCAAGCGTAGACATTCACAAAATTCCCAGCGCCGACTTTGTACAGCTCCTCAAACAATCCGCTCGCTTAGAAACTGCCAAAACTATACAGAGCGTTCAAACAGGAAATAACTACCTGATGCATTTTTACAAAGAACTACAATCTCCTTGGTATGCGAACAAAAAACTTCCACGAAACCTCATTGTAACAGTGAACCGCATAAGAGCCAACCGCTATCAGCTAGCAGCATCGTTGTCACGGATAAATATAGTAAACAGTCCTGAATGCAAATGTGGATCACCATATGAAGACATCGATTATGTGTTATGGGACTGCAAGCTATACGCGGAACACAGATCTAAACTCTTAAAAAAATTGTCCACCATGAAAAACACTCTTCTGGAATACAACGCAAACGCAATAGTTAAAAAACCGAACATCACAGCCTGCAAGCACATCCTCTCGTTTCTAAATGATTGTAATTTAAAGGTTTAAAACGTCAATGTTACAAAGAATTCATTAACTGTATCGTTTTTATGTATACTTTTCTTCAATCTGTAAAGCATTTTGTATGACTGAAATAAGTCACATATGTGATTTGAAAGGTCAATAAATGAAAAAAAAATAGTTCCTGAGATTCGTATTACGTACACCCACACCCACCCACCCACCCACGCACGCACGCACGCACGCACGCACGCACCCACCCACCCACCCACCCAGTTGAGACCAGTTCAACCTGAACTCCCAGAATATTTATTTTGCAGCGTCCAACATGGTAGCTCCCCACCTATTTTAATCGGAGTAATTTACAGGCCGCCTAAAATTTCCATGCGGAAAAATTCTGACTTGTTCCCGACGTTACGAGAACTAAGTTCTGATTTTAGTCACAAGATCATCATGGGCGATTTGAATGCAGAGTTGTCATTGGAATCCGACGAAGATGCTAGTACCATCAAGCGTCTTTCTGAAGAACTTTCTCTATTATCATAGCAATGCCATGAAGCCCAATGTGCCACTTAATCCAAGCAGAGCAATCATTGCTCCTGCGCTATCAACGGTTAAGCAAACAGACCTAAATGGCCAATATCTACTGAAAAGTGACGCGAACAAGTACCTAGGATGGAAGAAAACCATATTAATATTAAATACAACACATAGATTATGGGTGACACTATGGGATGACCTATCTTGACAAGGTGGTATAGAGGCAATTTCATCATCACTTCACGAATGCACACTTTACGCGAAGCGCGTACTTCTACTGTGCAGCAGGTGACGCCATAATGGCGCGCGGCGCGAATTAAAATCGTTTCAATAAAACATAACTAACACAATTTCTCGCAATCTTAAAAGTTTGATTAGAAAAAATTTTTTTTATTTTTTTTATTAACGAATAGGTAATCATTAAGTTAATATTATTTTACGTGCTATGCCACTTACGCTCTAACGCACTGAAACGCCAACGTATAAGTAATATAAGTGCAAGAAAGACAAATAAAATTGAATTGTATTATCATGATAAAGAGCGAGCGCGGAGCGTGAGCATCAGTCGTGCCTTACATGCAAAATACTTCACATTTTGCATCCTTGCATCGCGAAGTGATCGCCATGTCGCAAACCTTGCATGTTATACACTGCAAAGTGTTTTTTTTATTTAAACCTATAACACAGCTAGTATTGAAACACTATGAAAAAATTTATAGTGATAGAGATCTATAAGAGCTGTAAATCATATAAATTTTAAAACTTTTTATGAAGTAGACCTTGAAAATAAAATTAAAAATTGAAAAGATCGGTTTTCTGTGGCACGCGATAAGTGGAGTAAAAAGGCTTCGATCAAGATGAAATTTTGGATTTAGTTATTAATATTAATATGAGTTTCACTTTTTTTTCAAACATTTTTTAAATTCTTATATTTCGACAATCAAACGCTGAAACACTTTTAGAAAAATCATAGTAATGGAAGCCTATTAGAACGATATAACATTTGACTTCTGACTTCCACGCACCAAAGTTTTTTATTTTTACTTGTAACGAGGCTGCTTTTATTAACTTGCGGATAATATTCCGCAAGCTCTTTCGCAACTATGTCCCACGATGCGGCTGCAAATTCTCAGTGCCGTGTACAAACGCCGCGAATGAAGTCCGCGACGCGCGCTGAAATGGATCGGGAAATCACGTTCGCGGTCTACTAGAAAGTATTACCCGACTAGCTGTCGGTGTTACACCTGTTCTTCGCAATGACCAGTGTATGAATTTGGATCTTCTAAATTTAAATAATATGCTATGATGTTTGGTACTTCTGCAATTTTATGTTTTCCTATAACTTGTTTAACGCACTTCAATTTTGCATAACAAATAAAACCTATTTTTATTCATATCGCTTGGACTTAACGATCAATATTTTTCTACAATTTCATAATAAGGTCCACAAATCAGAAAAGTACGAGGATAATCATGTTTTGAATTTCTGATATGTACACTAAAATAATTTCCTAAATCTTCAACATCAGTAATTTGAAGATTTATTAATTGGCAACATCTAGCTCCGCTACATATTCTAAAAATCAAAATTGTCTGAACTTATAAATATGTACATAAAATACACAGCATATCCTCACTAATTGACAAACATAAAGATAAACACATACCTTGGTTGATACATGATAAAAATCGTCAACTATATTTAAAAAGTTTGCAATTTCAGACACTGGTAAAGTTTTTGATTGCTTTGTCTTTCAACCTTTTGAAAAATTCTTTAAAAAAAATTTTTAAATGTTGATAAGCCTGTCGATGCAATAAGGTTAATCGCAACATAGACCATCGAGACCATATGATAACTGGTTTGACATTTCTTGATTTTTCATTGAAATAAACTATTAAAGCATTCTCACCGAAGGAAGAACTTTTTAGGCAATAATTTACGCAAAATTATTTGTCCTTTAACTTCAAAATTTCTAATAAGCTTTTTTTGCTTATTCTCATCAAAATCAGAATCATCTAAATCAAACATTTTGTCTAAAAAAAATTTTTTTAAATTGAAAATATAAAATAGATAAAAACAACATAATCTTTTAAAATTAAAATCAAGTATACAGCTCACCTTTGTTTAATTAAAAAAAAACTTCATGAAAATGAATTAAACGAAAATTAATTCAAGGGAATTAATCTGAGAATAAATTCTATAAAAGCAACAATAAAATCTACAAAAGCGCGAACGTCTATCGTTTATGCATATCCAAGCGTGAAGCCAAAAGCAAAGTACTGAAATTAAGACGAGTGGCTCGAAGCCACCGCAGCATGGTAGATTCACGCGCTTAACCACTCCCGCGTGCCTTGCGTAGTGCACGAGGTGACTTTCGCGTGTCCAAAATCCAAGCCAGATCGAAAATTCATAAAGGTAAATTACGCAAACACGTCGACGTCGATGCGCACCGGGTGCCCGCCGGATTTAGGTATAGTGAAGGTCGTGGAGCCAACTGACGTCATTAAGTCATTAGGATGCGTATTCGGTCTGTGCACACGAATGTAGTGAAATTCGGTCACAGCGTAGATGAAGTTTAATTTTAATTCACTTTTTATTTAATTTATGAATTTGTAGTCGTTTTTGGGGGTCGGAAAATCGATTATCATAGATCATCTCGGCTTCGCCTCGGACGGCAACCTACACGCAAATGTAATGCTCTGTTTCCCGACCTCGAAACGTAATAGGGGTAAAAGGTACAGTTGTTGGCCGGGGGGTAATCATTGGCCACAACGACAGAGACTGACATTAAATACATAAGCTTAGTTATGACAATCACTATCTTAGCCAGGGAAAATTATTATTTTACATCGACTGCTTTAGAGGCCAATCAGTGTATAGTTTAGTCCTATACTATTTTCTGTGGAACGTGATAACTGGAGTAAAAAAGAAGCAATCAAGTAAGTTAAGTTCTTATAGTACACCTTCTTGGGCTTTTATTTAAATTCCTTAGATTTTGAAATAAATTATTTAATTTTTTATTTTGTAAAAACAAGAACTTTAAAAGAAGAATATACCTTCGTTATTATTATTTGTTTGTTATATTGCCTTTAGGAACAATAACTTATTTTGAAGGAAGCTACGTGTGAATGAATTGGCAGCGGTTTTTTCTAGTGACCCATGCATAGGCAATGACAACTGTGAATGTGTAATTTTCTTTTGTTGGTCTAGTTTTTGTGTGACATTTATACTTGTTATTATTTACTAAGATATACTCGTTTCTTAAACGCAGACGTAAAAAAGAGTTTACCTCGAAAAACGAGTTTACTTTTATAAACTTAAAAAGTCAATAAAGTAAACTTGTACCACGCTGCCCCACTAAACAAATTTTAAGAGAAATTTTAGGTGAATTTTCAGGTGAGATCTCATTTAAAATATCACGCCAAAATCTCAGGTGATTTTAAAATTATGTCGCTGTTATTTTAATTCTTTAACTATAGATTTTTATTATTTTTTAGTGTGCCTGGCAGTTACCATCTAGATGGTACATCCGAAAACACATATTATGACAAAACACATATATTATTCAGCTACTTTAGAATTCTTTAATATTTTCAAAAAATATCAAGTGAGAATATTGAGAATACTGCTGAGATCTCATCATGTGTTTTCCGATGTACCATCCGGATGGTAACACCACCAGGTACCTTTAAAAATAAGAACCATCTATATAGAAAAATAATTGCAATAACTGTGACACTTTATTTTTAAAATTACCTGAGATTTTGGCGTTATATTTCAGGTGAGATTTCACCTGGAATGAATATACTGAATACATAGGCTCTCTGAAATATTAAATACATATTCAATATATAATATTGAATACGTAGGCTCTCTGAAATTTTAATGTATTATAAGTGTTAGTATCATCAACGGTTGTTCAAATTTTTGCGACATTCTGAAGAAAAAAAACGACATTTCGCACTAACCCTCTTAATGGAGATTGCTCCATTTACAATTTAAAATACTGTGTAGAAGCAAAAGAGAAAAGAAAAGGAGAAAAAAATGATTACCTGATTCAGTGGCTGAACCCTGATGAACGATAGTCCCTAAAATGATAATTTAATTTTAATAAATATTCTTTTAATTAAGAATGGGAGCATGTTTTATTTTATCTAAAATTTTTGTTATTATTGATTTGCGAAACAATGTTATTTTCATCTGGCGCTTTTTTAATTTTGAATGGTTAATGTTAGAAACTATTTGTTTAATTTATTTTTGAGGGCTTATTTCTGAATATAATTAACATATTCATGGGTTTAATTAAAATTTTTTTTTATGAAGTATGGATTTCTACGTAAGACGTGAATTACAGATTTCAAGGGTCTGAATATTAACTTAAACGCTAACGTTAATTTGTAAAAACTTATTCAAAGATGATAGTGCAAGACGATCTCTGTTCTATTTTGAAGACTTCTGATAATGTATGAGATAACTTGGAAATGAAGGAAAGAACGCAATATAACAAAATTAACTTGGGGAATGTTAGTCTGCAAGTAATCAAACTGCATATGTCTTGTGGTAAACCAAGGATCTGCAAAAATCTTAGTTGTTTATGGTTAAATTGACGAGTTCACTAATGTCAAGAACTTGTTACTCTTAATTGGTATTAGTATTTTTTCATGAATATTTAAGAAATTTTTAATATATCAATTTGATCTTTTACTCATTTACAAAAATATTATTTTCTTGATCTATCTGCAGAAAATCATTTAGAAATAACAGTTCCATTAGATGGTTTACCGGATGGTCCAGACCATCCGTACATGTAACTTCTTAAATATGCATTATAAGAAAAAATGTTAATGCAGTTGCAAAATTAATTGCTTTATTTTTTTAGCATGGTTTTGTAAAAACAAAAATTTTAATGATTGATTTCAGTAAAAGATAACTTAAATGTTACATATTTTAGTCCTCTGACCGTATAGTTACTGAAAAATATGATGTATTAAAAAAAACATTTTCATGGTCCATTTTCTTTGTTGTCAAATTGTGATCGCAAAAGTAAATTTTTCTTTATGAAAATTTTTGTTGCTGCTTCGTTTTCTGTATACTTATGCAGTCTTTAACTTATTTAAAATCATACTAGTCAGTTTTTA
Organism: Eurytoma californica; assembly: GCA_035586675.1. Classification (NCBI taxonomy): domain Eukaryota; kingdom Metazoa; phylum Arthropoda; class Insecta; order Hymenoptera; family Eurytomidae; genus Eurytoma; species Eurytoma californica. The sequence continues at coordinate 4,276 of JAXIUT010044284.1, read as the reverse complement.
GAAAAATATGTTTTTTGCGTTTTGAACGTGCGACTGTCGTTATTTATAAAAGTTAGATTAATCAATGAAAATATGACTAACTGATTGTTCGCGTAACATCTCTTAAATGTATTTTTTAGTTATATGATAAATTATATCAAAGAATTTAAATAAATGGTATTATAAATTAATAAAAGAAGTAGCAAAATTAATTTTGACGAAGCTATCTGCCATTTTATTGGCAGTGGTTTTTTTTGACAGGCATAGTTTACGCTCAATCACACCTTGTCAGCTACACCCGAGTACCTACAGAAACTTACCATGGGACACCTGCGAGTACCCGACGATGACTTAGCCGTATAAACGCCGCGGTCCCATTGCTTGCGGGAATCCCCAAGCTCTCGCTTTCAGTACGTGTGTGTGCGCTACTCGCACTACCGGCTGTTCCGGAACAGACTCGGCTACTCAGCTGCCTAAGCCTCAGCGCTTGCCGAACGATGCTCTAGCATTTCCGCAGAGAACGGCGGACTACAACCCGCGCTTGTATTCTCGCTAAACAGTGAGTAAAACGTTTTTCACGGCTTGCCGGTGCAATCCGTGCTTCTCTCCACTGAGCCTTGGTGTAGCACCCTATGTGGCCCAGTTAAAAATGTACAAAGGTGTAACAAAAATAAAATCATTAACAAGATAACGCTCGAATCTTATAATAGATACGTTAACAAGATAACGCTCACTTATAAAAATAATAAAAGGAACTTAACAAAAACACTCGTACAAGAGATTGGTAGAAATAAACTTTAATAAAATGAACGCTTAGATTATTAATAAACGCTGTAAGACGAGTTTAGGCTAAATTCGTGCCCCTCTGCAGCCGGTCCAATCTATCCCTCTCCAGAAGAGTTGAATATAAATCAGCTTTGAAAGAATTAAAATTCGCCGGATTAAAAGATGGAGGAGACAGGGAATTGATTAGACTGGTGGCAGCAAAGAAGAAAGAGCCCTTAAGGGGGTATTATACCTCAAAAAATAAAATTATAAGTATTAATAAAATTTGATAATAATATCTTAAAAATATATTAATTTTTTAATAATATGGACCAAAACTGATAGATTTTAGAGATATTTATTTTAGAGATAATAAATATCTCTAAAAACGTATAAAAACTACTTTAATTTCTTTAATTTCATGAATTTATACCGTTTTTTAAATATTTCAAATACTTACTTAAATAATTTCAACTGATACAACTCTTCAGACGCAAATGACATTAATTTCCAACAATTTAAGCCAAACCTCGTCAAAATTGATGAATCCGTTGGACCTGGAGTTGTCACCAAAGCCAAATTTTTTAAATTAACATAACATAAGATAAAATGACCTTCGGGACCTCAGTAGGGTCCATTTTATTAAAAATTTAATATATTTTTAAGATATTATTATCAAATTTTATTAATACTTATAATTTTATTTTATTAGGTGATTTCATAAAAAAATTTGTTTAGGTATAATACCTCCTTAAAGGCTTCCGTCATAATAGGCGCGTGGAGGAATGTACGTGGGGAAAGAAGAACACACGTCTATATCGATATTAGGCATACGAAATGTATATACAGGTATTCAAAACTTTTCTGCCCGATAATATTATAAGCAAGAACACCGATAAAAAGCTCCCGTGTACGCTTAATGGAGAGCCATCCTAAAGAAAGACGACGAGGAGTAACGTGATCATACCAGTCTATATTACCTATGATGAAACGCACGCATGCATTTTACACAACCTGTCGGTCTTTGCTGCGTGTTCGATCAGTTGAGTGATAGGTCAAGTCAAGGCGAGAAAGTAGTAGACTTTCAGCGAGTTCCTTTCTCAGCTGTTACGATAGAGACCTGCGGTGAAAACGCAAGTTACGAAGAGCAAAATAGGCACTACAGAGAGTACCTTTTATATGTGTGGACCGGCTGAGCGATGGCGTAATGGTGAGACCAAGAGTTTTGACTTGGCTCTCGTAGGAAAGCGGGACGTCCCCTAACATGACCTCGGGAAGACTTTGGAGATCCAAGCCAGAAGTGTAGCTTAAACTTCCAAGAATTATTATCTTGGTCTTCTTGAAGCAGCCGCCCGTTCAGCTACAGCGTTAGCATTTGATGAGATTAGCTGAATCGACTTTGCAAGAGGATGGAGTAATGCCACTTTCCACACGCTCGGAAAGGTAGCTTCAGAAATGCACTTATTTATTATTGTGGTAAGATGAGGAATTACCGCTGGTGTGGCAAGAGCAAGCATATCACCAGATATGCTATCAACTCTCGACGTACTTGTGGGAGAGCCAGAGGGCAGCTTTTATATAGTCCTCATCAACCGGAGGTAAATTAAAAACAGGAACCGTAGAGACCAGCCACCGATGGAGAGGAGCCAAGAATTTCGCCAAGATTTCCCAACGAAAGAGGTGGCACGTTATTCAAGACAGGCTCATAGTGCTTTTTAAGATCCATCACCGGGAATTGAACGTCAGCAGTTTATCGAGACGTATGATCAGATAAGTATAATCTGTTTTTAAAAGAAAGAATAAGATGGTTTGCTATATTCAAGGCAGTGAAATCTTTGTATAAAACAAATGTTTTTTTAGTTTCAGGGCCAGTGTCTGCAGTATATTGACATGCAGGACTTCACCAGGATGAAGCAGCTGAAAAAGCCAGTGAAACTGTTTTAAGAATACTGCTAAATAATCTGTCCAGATATTATTAAATCTTATTAAATGAATTTTAAGCTTGATGTGATCAACGGTAAAGTTAACTCATGAGTGAAGTGAGCAAACAACTGTAAGAATTCATTGTCCCTCGATAGTCAACTACTTTCGATTCTTTCCTAATAAAGTACTAGTGATAATAAAAGATTTCAAATTAAAAAGTTTAATTAATATATTTTTTAAGTTTCATGTATTGGACGGTGTAGTAGTTCTAAATAAGAAAAGTGACTATTTATTGGCACAGTAGAAGCGTAACCTACAGGCCCAACGCATTAATCAATTTTGATGGGGTTTGGCTTAAATTGTTGATAGTTGACGTCACTCTGGTCTGAAGACTGTTAGGAATTAAAATTTTTTAAGTAAATATATCAAGATTTTCAAAAACTGAATGAATTCATGAAAAGAGAGAAATTTAAATAGTTTGTTTTACTCTTTCAACTATTTAATAAAATAATTTTAATTCCTAACCCAGGCAGCAGTCTCATTACGAAAGAATTTAAGAAGTATTCATGATCAAGAATCCTTTAAGAGTTCTATAAAATGAATGTAAACTAACCTCCAAATGAATTATCCTTAAACCTAAGGAATTCAAAATGAAAAAATAAATTGCTTATAAACTGCAATTTAAAATTAATAACCAAAATTCACTTTATTTATTAAATTAGTTTATCACAGATTGTCAGATCACAATTTTATTATATTGATTATTTGTTCACAGTTATGTACTCACTACATAACATATGATTTAAGCTTTCCTTGATTTAAATCTTTGAATTACTTCCTGAAATATTAAATATATAAAAAATTATATATTTAATTTAAAAAAATTCATTAATTTGAACATATAGTTAAGTTACATTTTCGTAAAGGTAGGAACTATTTTATGTTCAAATATATTTTCTAGATATACTAAAGAGTACTTCAAAGTAATAAAAAAACGCTGCCAACTGCTTTGGCGGAATGCTTTCTCATAGAGAACAGTGACTTCCCATTTGATTTTTCAGTACTTATGCCAAAAATGTAAACTATGTAATTTCCAACGAGCATTAGTCAACAATTAAAAATTGAAATAACGAGAAAATTGAAAAAAAGAAATTTTTTTTTTTCAAATACATCTTTAACTCTAAAATCCGCACCAGTCGATAGAAATCTTTCAAACTTTCAAGCGTTCTAAAGACAATCATTTTTTAGTCAGTTGAATTTTGAATCATATATGTACTGATGACGAACAGAGTGTTACATGATGCTGAAAAACCGTAAGCGAAAAGGTAAACTAATTAACAATTGCGGCGCGGCAGAAACCCGAAGCAATGCAGACAAGCTGACGCCGGCGCCATATTGGCCCAAGCTGCAAATCACATCCCGACAGATAGACGCACGGGGCCAAAAAAATAAAAGAAAAAAAACAAATGCATAATTCAACACGACACCTGCATCCGCGACATCTGCACCCATGGCGAAAAAAAAGTCAAAATTTTTTATATCATACCCGACCGTAAAGTTCGTACTGTAGACCCTGCGCACAGGGAGAGAAATAGGCCAATAAGTGCCT
>JAXIUT010044273.1:0-12010 GCA_035586675.1 Eurytoma californica | reverse complement strand
CGGGGCATAGTGGGCCGCGCACACAATTTTTTAGAGCAGTATTGCGGGTCACCTGTTCATCCAAATTTGATCTGCAAACCCTAAACTTAATATATAATTAGTACGATACCTCAAGTTTAGGGGTTCCAGATTAAATTTGGATGCACAATACGCCTCTAAAAAATCGTCTGCGTGGCCCACTATGCCCCGCTCTCCCCTATATATTCTTATTTTAAGAAAATAATTATTTTAATCCATTCCAATTAAATATTTTCATGGAGTTAAATTTTGAAAAAATGAACAAACTTTATTACTAATTAACATTATTATTAAAAAGGTTGTGTATCTTGATTTCATTACTATAGTGTTTAAAAAGAAATCTGCAGCGATAAAGCTATATATGCTGCCGCAGGTATTTATTCATTTAATTCCTAAAAATTTCATAACACATTTATTTAGTCCGTACAATGTTGAGTTTATTTAATTAAATGGAAATAAATACTCACTTTGATTGCTTTTCGCGTATTTCATCAGAGATATCTAACAACTACATCTAAATTTGAATTTTTCAAATATCAAAATTCGTTGCACAGTCTGGAAGAATTCGTGTAATTTCCAAGAACTATTGCGTGATAGTCCGAGCAAAAATTTAAATTTTTGTCGTTACACCCTTCTATGAATTTTAAACTCCAGCGCTGAAAAAACATTTCAGGTTTTAATTTTATCTAAGGCATTCCGAGACTTTTAATTGAATGCCTTACATTCAGTGTTTATAGAACGCACGATAGAGGGGATACTTTCTACAGTGACGTTTCATTTCCAATTACTTGGGTACACAGTATCGTATTAGACTTATTAGTTGTTGCATTACAGCGACTCGACTATTATCTTCATCAGCGGCATTCCGCGCGGATTGAATAATCCCAGCGAGAAAAGTTATTCGAATTATTTATCGTTGCACATTTTAACTTATGATTACCTTTAATCAATGGAAAAAGAATTAGCTTTGTCTTTATCAATTAATACATTTTACAGATTAAACGATATTAAGTACGCGCCAGACGATTTGGCAACGTCGCAATGCACAGAGATACTAGATTTAGTCTCAAAAATCTCTAACGTTTCTCTGTTTTCTTAGTCTAGTTTTGCAGACCGAGACAAGAATCCCCATGCAGCGCATAGCCGGAGTCACAATCATTTGCGTAAGCAGATATGACGAGTGAGCGATACGATTTTAGAAATTGACTCACGCTCGCAGTACGCGAGAAAATGTCTCGTATCGCGTATTTTCCTTCCGCGTAAAGAGTGCGATTTTTCGCGCGTGCGTATCAGCGTATCGAACTCTCGAAGATCGTCGAGATTGTCTGGAAATGCGAAAAGACCAAGTTTCGAAAGAATCCAGCTTGAATTGCCTGGGATGGTAATTGTAGGAGTCATCGCTAATATGTAGCTCTTTATTATCCTTATGAAAAGGCATTATTTATGCTCGCAGCGGCGTAATAAATTTTGCACACTGTAATTACATTATTTGCGAGGTATGAAGCTTACAAAACAAACTGCTGAAGCAGAGGCGACCGTTGCGCAATGGGAATAACTTCATTTGCTCAATTGTTCGAGTAATTATCGAAAATCACGGGTGTGTTTATTTAACGCGGAGGCTCATGCAGGCGCATTTGAAGTGCCAGTGCCAATTCCGCAGGCGAGCAGTCGAGGAAAATGTGACGGCACGATCGATCGGTGTATGCCAAGCTCTTGCTAAATGCTGGAAAGGAATGGCAGTTTTAGAAACGATTCTACGACATTTTCTTAGAAGTCAAGTGTTTTCTCTTGTTCAATATGTAAAGTAGTATACTGCTAGTGGAATGATAGGTTGAAGAAAGAAAGGGCATTTAAGAAAAACTGCAGCAAAAGATAACAGAGGATAATTCATTTCTTTAACTTTTACCCCTGGTGAAATATGATTTCTGGCTATGATAAGGGACTTTTTTTGGACCTTGAATGAATAATTTTTTTGCCCATTATAAGATATTTTTAACTATTAAAAATAGATTCCAATCAATTTCATTAACTGACTTGAACCCATGATAATAATGGGTTAAAATGAGAATCACTTTGGTTCAGTTTTTTGCAACTTTTAAATGAAAGAAAGCTACTCATGCAATACATCATTCTTATCGGTACCCAACACTTATAGGTTTTAGGTTAGATAGTTATTATCTTTTACAGCGGTTTCCTGCGCCATACAATTTTCCTTAATTTTTACTCACAAAAAGATAGACTCTAGGTGATATTATAATTATAATCACTATTTTGTATTGTTAATAAAATAAATGTGTAATTATCGATCATTTGTCGTACCCGACCTTTGGTTCTTCAAACCTGAAATAATTTTATTACAAATAAATCCTTTTCAGCATTTACCCTACATTTATCCGAAGGACGTAGTCATTAATAATTATAAAATCTTCGTGACAATTTTAAATTATCCGCAAATTAAACTTTTCCAAAAATTCCTTTCTCAACTTCTCAAATTGACTCGTTCGCGTGCGTCCAGGGAAAAGTAGGTGAGACCGTACACCTGCAGCCTTGACACCTTAACGATTGGCGATTGGCTTTAACCGTGTGCGCGCGCGACTGCATTCCCCGGTGAGATGCGGCTCCGCAGATTCATCCGCGGAGTCGAGTAAGTAATAGTACGCGCGCGAGTGGAAATCTAACGAGCTGCGTGAATTTCTGTCGCGTGACGTAACTGGAGAGAGAGGTACAGAGAAAGAGACAGAGAGGGGGAGAGAGAGAGAGAGAGAGAGAGGGAGAGAGAGAGAGAGAGAGAGACCGACGACGGACGGGTAACGTCCGCAGGCCGCGGCGACGAGTATAGCCTGCCGGCGAAAAAGGACAAGTCGCCGAGGATCTTCGTTGTCTTAGCGGAAAACTATTTTTGCCGTGTCGCGCGACCTACTTTCCGCGACTCCCGACGACTCAATTATTCGACGCTACTTTTTAGGGGTGAGCGGAATTCGTTCGGCTTTGAGCGTGATGGCCAATCGAGGAATTTTTCTTTCGTCTATTGCGAAATTAACCGGTAGAAGTTTTTTCTTTGGGCCACTTCTTTTTTTGCACCATCGATGTGGCCTACGAATTTTTTTACGTTCGCGATTCGAAATGGTTATTCGGACGTGCTGGGAGCCCGCTCGGCTCGCTGTAAAGGTCGAGGGTGAGCGTAAAAAATTTCGTGTGGAATTTCGCTGATCAATCAAAAAAATTACAGATCGTTTAGATTTCTATTCAGCTGCTTCGAGCGGAGTTTGGCGCGCTTGGCCATTATATTAGAGAATTAATTTGACTGCTTAGTGATTGTGCAAAGTCAAGCGGGGCCTTATGACCGTATGATGGACGAATCACCAGCTTTATGGGTGATTGATGATTCCTTGACACTCCATTTGTGTTTTTTTTACAATGAGCTTCGATGTATTTTTTCATTAATCCAATGGGGCATGAATGAAGATGTACATACAGACCGCATTGCTTTTAATGAATTAATAAGATCGCGAGTGCGATGCAACACTTTTTTAATAATTTGTCTGCAAAGCCTTATTTACAAACACGAATTAACGTCCATCACAATGCATCATGTTTTAACTAAAATTTGTAAGTAATCTGTTGTATACTTCATAGTATAATAAAAAGATATAAACCTAGATATAGATATATGAATCTGAGGTACATCAATTTCTATACTAGAAACTTAATTAGGTTACAAGGATCGATCCTGATTATGGTGCACAATGCTGCATCACATTTTTCATGTCATTAATTCTTTATATTTTTTGTTTAATTATCTTTTACTCATTTCTTCAAAACATTTATTTTAGGAGACAGAATGATATTATTTTCCGAATACATTTTGAGAATATTGGCCAAATGAGTTTACTTATCAACCGTCCCATGAATAATTACCTACAGCAACTCATACAAACTTGCGCAATGATAAACGCGCTTAAAAGAAATCTCGAGAGATGACAGGTTACGGTGCATTATCACCGATTCACTCGCGACTCTCACGTCGTCGAGTTGCATCCGATAGTCTTATCCGTCGGAATAAATGAATTCGCGGTTGAGGCTTTGGCGACCCTCGGGTCTCTGCGGATAGCGCGCGGCGTCGCGCGAAAGAAATCGGATTTGTAGGTCAGAATTCCATCCTCTTTCTCGAATCCTGTTTCCGCGCCGCCTAACGGTTCGCGCGCCGCGCAGGTATATATATACGCGACCGCTCGAACGAAGCGCCGTCAATTGATTCCGCGCTTGCTGCCGGGGGTAATCCGACCGTAGGACGATGCAAAACGCCGATGCGAGGAGAAGCGCGCGGAAAGAAAACGAAAAGGCCTAGGCACAAAGGCGGAGCGCAGGTATACGCGCTGCCTATGCTAATCCTTTCGGCGGAAAGCTCGAATTCGATCCCGGGCAGATCGTTTCCGGCGCGTATCCCCGGGAGATCTTAATCGGACTCGCAAAGGATAGGCATGAGAAAGAGGCGAAGGACAGGAAAGAGAGAGATACGGAGAGAGACGAGACTAACTCGTTCTGCGGAAACATAGGGACCCACATTGATTACTTTAATCTACACTCTACAGAAATAGATTCTCGTGGAACGTTTATAAAAAAAAATGGCAAAATTTTAGAATTTAGAAATTCTAAGCTGAACGTTAAAGATGAAAAACTAAATTTATAACCACGAGCCATCTTTTCGAAACGTTCAACCAGCATTGATTTCCTCTGAACGTTTGTAGGGCAATTTTAAATTTAGTTTTCGCGATCGAACATGTAAAAATAAATTAGTTGTTTATATTTGATGAAGCAGCGATATGTAATTCTTGCATTATAGGCGTAAAAATTGCTGCTCAAGAAACTAGATTGCAATTAGCGATGATTACTTGGCAAGTTGCTCAATCGGAAATAATTAATGAAGTTCACTTGCAGTAGCGCTAAGATGCACCGATTACATTTGATCATTTTCTAATGGCTAAACATTTTTTTAGTCGTTCGGAAAATGAAAGAAACGCTACTACAGCTTCTAATTGTTTCGAATCTATTAAAACCATCGGTAGATTTATTGCAATACATATTTTCCTGCGTGTACAATGCTCTTGACCCATAGGCAAGGCTTGAACAATTTATTGTTAGAAGTTATGTACACCTAATCACATAAATAAAAGCAGATAATTGAAATAAATATTATCCATTAAGTTGTACATCGGTGGGTACCTTCTATTCACGCACACGTTGAATAGAAAATGTAAATCTGTGCTTGCTCCCCACGCTAATGTTTATTATCTTTCAAATCTGACGTGGGCAGAAAGGATGCGCAGAGGCAACTGCAGCAGTGAAACAACTTCATATTTTCTTTTTACTTGCGGTTAAAGTGCCTTGCATTTTGATGGCCTTTTTTCAAATGCAGAATCGTATCAGCGAAATCATCTTGCCATTATAATGCGCACGACACTGACATGCTAAGAGGCAACATAAATCACTTTTTATTTTCGGATGTTTTACTTAAGAAAGTGGAAAGAATTGAAGACGATAAAGTGCAACAGAAAAAAGCAGATCATTCCAGTTCGTACTCGCCGTTACCGCAGAGCAAGATTACGATTAACTTTAGCTGTCTCTGGAAAAACTCGGCGAACGGAGATGTTTTCCTTCAATGACGCACATCCGAGAGGTCTGCACGCGAATTCGCCCCGCCTTAAAAACTGACCTAAAAGCCGGCGCGATAAGGTGATCGCTTCATCGAGGCGATCCGGCATTTTCGCGTCCGTCTTTTCCCTCGGGCGAGCCTCTCCCGTCTTCCCGCGCTCCGGGCACCGGTCGCGTCCCTTTTTTTGCACCGGCTGACACGGAGAGCCGCGCGGCGGCGTTACATCAGCTCGCCCATGAGGCGAGCACGTGCACCGCAGGGCCCTGAGACCGGCTCTTTTTGCACGTCGCGCCCGCGGAATTTCGAGCGCGGCCCGGGACCCTCTTCCCCAAGCTTTTTGCCAAGGGCCTCCCCCCGCAACGAGCCGAGCCGCGTTTCCGATAGCTTCGGCGAAATTAACTCCCCGCCCGGCCTCGGGTATTTAATTCTTTTACGTGCCACTGGCATGCGCGCTCCTACCTTCGACGCACGTTGCATAAAAAGCTCGTAGCTTTTGCGAAGGGCTGAAGTTCTGGTCATCTGGATTATTAATTTCTTTCGTTGGATTTTGAGCGGGATTCCAGTGACCACATAGTTCCGTTCGTATCTAGTCTAACTTACTTACTTTCAGCAGGGATTCACACGATGGTTCTTCGTAATTCCAAAAAACCTAGAATTTTAAAGCACAGATATCGTAATAATATAGGTGAAGAAAGGTACAAGCGTCTACGTAAGAGATTGTCGTAATTTCTCAGTGGTTGTTGTATCTATAGACATCTATATTAGCCATTTTAGTAATATGATGAACAATATGTTGCTTATAAGAAAAGGTGATCAGACTTGCAATACTGACAGTTTTTGCTCGAATATATTGCTATTTTTAGTGTAAGTTGAAAAGTGATAATTTTTCCAATAAAGATTTTCTTGGCAAAAAAAATAAAAATAAAGAAAAGTTCATGAATTATGATATATTACAGAATAACATGGCTGGTACTTTATAGAAAAAAGATATTAAAAGAAGCTTAAAGAAATGAAGCTCGGAAGATGTTATCTTTACGTAAACTACCTAAGGATCTATCCTATTTTAAATCACTCATAAATGAAACAATATTTTAGTTATATATATAAAATGACCAGTGACTGTTCAATTATTAAAACTGTTCATTTTAATGTTTCTTTCAAAATAATTTAAAACTACACCGGATACTTCTAATTTATTTTACGGTACACCATTTAAGATGTCATGTTTTGTTTAACGACTTCACTATTCATCTCACCCATGAACAGTAAAACTAGTTAATTTTCTCACGGGAAACATCGATTAATACATCGATCTAGAGTTTACTTCAAAACGTCTTGCTCCAACGTCTAATACATCTACTTGTATAAGTAGCCAACTCACGACCTTGAGAAATGACTTGCGAAATAATCAACGTGAAATACGCGGATGAAGCAAACTGACCTTTGTAAGCACACGAGTGCTGGCACGAGCATTAGAGCGAGCCTAGGATTTTTGCCGATCGGCCTTTCGAAAGTTGCGAGAAACATAATTGCGATTGTCGAACGATCTGTGGCAGCCGCGCGCATAATCGTACTTTATATGACATCCTTTTGAAATTTACATTGCTAATGTCACGCCAAAGAGTTTGGTCAATCGCCTTCAAACCATAGGCGCGGCTCGTAGCCTCCGAGATTGATGAATGATACTTTAGCCCGCCGACAAAATTCCCCGGGCGACCGTTATTCCCCTTAAAAATGCGCATAGTTTTGGCCGCTCGCAGCAGCGCGCGCGAGGGATTAAAATATAAAAGTCGCGTGCGCACGGCGCTTCCCCGGCGAAAAATGAGAAAATTAAAAAAAAATTTTAAAAAAGGAGACGCGAACTCACGCGATATGGCGCGGGCCAATTAACTTTCGCGTTTCATTGTATCGCGCGCGCGTAGCCGTTATTTTTTTTTCAGCTACGGCCGTGTAATTGAAATCTTCGCGGTAAAACGCCGCGACGCGCGTGCGACTCGCGGCGAAAAATGCGAAAAAAGCGCCGGCACCCGGTGCGCATGGCTCGTTGCTTAATTCCGGCACGAAGGAAAAACGCACGAGTCTGATTTTACGGCCGCGATATTCTCTATTTAATTAGGTGTTTTTCCTGGCGTCCACGGATTCGAGGGACCGGGGTTTTACGGGGAGTAAATATTCGCGAGGAAATTACGCTTTCTTGCGGTATCCGCGGTATTTCGACGTAATGTTGCATAATATGCGCGATTTTTTAATTCTGCTTTAAAAAAGCAAACAGTTACATCGTTAGGGAAAATTAAGACTCGTTATGCTCGAGTTTTGCATACGATTTTCTCGGATTTCTTTTTAGCTGGAAAATTAACGGTTTATTTTTCAAATCGTCAATGTTTTTCTTAATTTATTTTAATATTTATAAGCTTGATAATTAACGAACTATCAAGTTTCCTGTTTATTACTGTTAATTACAGGGTATCCAAGAATTTGCATTATTGGAATTCAAAGTTTATTCTTATTTATTTTATTTAATAAAATCATAAGTATCGGATTAATCCACATTGCAAAGATGAAACACTGCAGTGGAATTTCTAAAACGAAGATACAAGAAAAGTGTAAATAAATGTTTAATCAACATAAAAAATTTAAAATGTTTAATTAAAAGTACTTTTTGATTTCGCTTTTCATTAGCTCGAATTAATTACTAATCACGCAACAATCTAGTTGTTCAAATTTCACGCTCTAAATCCACCTAACTTCTTCAAAAGCTCTTTGAAAACTGTATTCATTCAAAATATTTCTTAATTGTGATTAAAAACAGTATGTAATTTTGAAATATTACTAAACATGCAAAAAATACAAATTGAAAGTCAGTTACGATAAACTAGTTGTATTCATGAATACAAATACAAAAGATAAAAGTCGCTAATATATAATTATTTCTAAAGCCAACACCGATGCTTAAGCTGTCTGCAGTGGACAGCGATATCCGTCATTACGATTTTTTTCCATCCATCCCTAACGACCACGCGCGAAGAAAGTAGGCTCGGACTTTCGCGAAAGCGCCCCGTCAATAAAAAAACTGTCTCGCGCCCAAGAAGGGAAAAAGGCGAACAAAACAATGAACGATCGAATAATTGCAGCAATAACGATTTTTTCATTAACCATCGGTTCAACCCCGCACCAAAAGTCCGCGCGTGTAACGGCCCGACAATTGGGTCAGCCGGCACTTTCTCGCGGCGTCTCTCCTAGACCGCCGGCGAGTAGAATGAATGACGACGGGAGAAGGGAGAGAAAAAAAAGCGGCGAGCCGCGCGAGCTGCATTCATGCTGACGCGGGAGAGAAGAGAGAGAGGGAAAGAGGGCAGCGACATTTTTATGAATGACTCGCGCCGCGTGGGTGGGGAGAAAGAGAAAGGATGCACTAGGGTTCCCGGAAAAATTCGACTGCATTTTCCTCGGCGACGACGATCGACTCGGGCGATACGCCTACTCGCATTAATTCGGCTCCTTTTCGATTCCTTTTTTTCCGTCCGCGTAAGGCTGCGCGCAATTTGTTCGGAATAATTGCCACTTTTAAACGATCGGTCCCATGATTAATAATACGGTACATTTTAAATGTTAATTGCACATCCGCGGCTAATTTAATAGTTAATTTTGTAATTTATTTGGTGTCCGAATGATCAGTCGTTTGTATTTACCTCCCGGCTTAATAGATCGTAAACATCGTCCCTTATCCCTTTGATAAACAAAGTCTGTCTGGAAAAAATGTTGCTGTAACGCATGATGTACCGAGTTTCTTAAGTTATGGATTTTCTTTTTGCAAGAATTCTTTTATTATTCCTAGCCAGATGAAAGTGCGTCGTCGTGCAATTAGATTTTACGAGATTGAAAGTTCCAAGACTCCAAGTTATAAGTATGCAGCCAACGTAAAAATAGTAAAAATAACTGGAAAATGCGTTTGTATTCGTTTTCTCCTCTTGCATCAGAGTGCAGTCGTCCAATCCAATTTGCTCGCGACTTTGATGAATATAAAACATGAAACAATGCATATTGAGCGTCGGCATCAGCCATAAATAACCCCTCCAATAACATCCACCATTTTTCCTTTAACGAGAAACGCTCTTTCAACAAAAAACCGATCATCCACCAATTACCGGATAAATTATTTACACCCTGGTCGCTTCGGGCCGCGGCGATATAGCCGAGCCCGTCGACTTTAGATTAAATTGTAAAAGATAACGACTACAAGGGGAGCGACCATCACGGGGAGCACCCAGCGCTGGCCAATTAATTACCGGCGACGGAACCGCCGCTGAAAAACGAGGCGCTTTCCGCGCGCAACTCCTGCCATTTTTTTTATCGCGGTCTCCCCCTCCGCGGGGCACATCCGCGTAGCGTCGTTTTGTTACGCGCCGGTTGAAAAAAAAAAGGTGGTGTCGCATTTTAGAGGAGCGACGCTTCTTCTCGCTCCTTTTTTCTGGGTCGACGGGCGGGCGTCACGTGTTTCCGATTATTATGTTTCAAACCGAGAGCGGCACGCTGAGTCCACATAATACTTTACGCGAGCTGCTGAGGTTTTTAAAACGAATGTTCCTTGTTTGAGCTGATAAAAGCTGCGTTTTAAATATTCTTTTTAAATGTGGAATTAAATTTATTCACAGTGTTTTCTTTTGAGTGTCAAATTTAGTGTTATTATATAAATAGTAGGTATAAATTTCAACAAATATTTTTTTTTCTTAGCTAAATGTTTTTGAAAGGTTTATGATGCAGAGTATACGGCACCTGATTTTCGTAGTAGGTGTGCAAAGCACCGGTTTTATTCATAATTATTGATCAATGTATCGTTCTTTATTTAGTGCTCGCTTTGATGAAGTTTTTCATTATAATTTTAGTGACCTTTGGTTATAATGGTTACAAGAATTTAACCGATAAAATTGAGGCAGTAGACCTATTAGTAAGAAACATATCAGACTCGGAGTCTAGCTCACGGTAAATTTAGTAACTATTACTACGTTTCTTACAAAGCCTAATCGAGTTTTAGTTTAAATGAGTTCACATTGAGTAAAAAATAATACATTTAATTTTATTGTTGTTTACGTTTCTTTAAATGGATCATGCATTTTACTCGTTAAAACTTTAGCAAATACATTGAAAACCTTTTGTACTTTCTCTTTTTGATGTACAACTCCTTCTTGTATACATTTAGCTTACAGTAATACCTTATTACATCACAGAGATAATAATAGTAAACCTAGTAATCAAACAGCGGTAATTACATCCTACGCTCCAGAACTATAACACCAACAAAACTAAATTCTCTTTCTCTCTCATACCAAGCAACTAGCAAATACACCTCTTAATTCGCAATTAAAAATCCACAATTAATCAGCAGCGAAAAAAAACTGAACTGAAAAATCGCCAAATCTAACATCTGCTCGAGCCGGCGGATACCGCGTCCAAACGCGAAACCCAGGCATCAGCGCTCGGCTATCGAAGGGCGATCGCGCGGCGGCGTTCAGATAAGGCACATCGAAACCAGAGCCGCGCGAATTCGCGTGATTTCCAAGAGGAAATCCACCGACGAGGTTGGCGTGCGGAATGCGGTTTCCCGGCGAGCTCGGGCCCGCGCGCGCGGATGTCGGCGAGCCTCTCGGCTTTATATCGCTGATTAGGTAATTCACTTAGCGCGAGCGAGAGCGGGCTCTCGCGCCTTTCCCCCTCGCGAGAGCACGCGCTCTATATAACATTTTCGCGCGCACGCTTGATTCGGTCTGGAAGGCGCTGGAATTGACCGGTTGTGGAATTTTCGGCGGGAACTTTTCGTTGGGGGAATTGTTTTTGAATATTTTCGAATAGAATTTTGAATAGAGTCTTTTAGTGATATTCAGGTAATGATTGGGAAATATTTTAATTTTTAATTAATTATTTATTTGTATGAAATTCAACGGACTAAAAAGACTTTACAGTTACAATCCTAAAGTCATTCAAATTAAAACTGAATGCAATTTCAACTTAAATATTACGAGTGACTCAGGAATGAAGAGAAGTTCCTTACAATCCCCAGTAGGACTAACAGATGATATATTCTGAAATTTCACTTTCTGCCGTAAGCCCGTTTTCAACTGATCTTTCGTATAAAGAATTGAGATCTTCTATTTGCATAATTTACTTCTAAAAACTATTTGGGTTCCGTGGATCCATCACAAATTTATTGTGCACTTATAATTTATTACTACTTTTGACTTAAGTAGAATGATGCTTGTTTTTTTATATACACGGAGAAAAATGGTCAAGTAAAAATTACTATACTGTTTAGGAACGCAGGGACAGACTCGACCAACCAAAAAT
>JAXIUT010044262.1:0-12012 GCA_035586675.1 Eurytoma californica | reverse complement strand
CAATACGCGTAATGCTCCTGCTTTTATTCTTCATCCTCCGAGAAGATATCCTCCCACTCCATCTCGGAAGAATTGGCTTAAAAATGCTTCATGTGCTTGACATTATGCAGGGCACACCAAGCTTTGTAAGTGCCGTTGTGATGAGTGCAGATGGTCACGATCTTAGGTTGCTCGACGAATGGGCTGAAGTCGTTGAATCCCCAATCGGTGATGACCGACACTTTGAACTTAAACCGCCCCAACCAGTTCTTTCTTTCATAGTCGATCACAAATATTCTCGTTGCGTCCTTCAGAGAATCGCGAAGTATGTTTCCAATTTCTTTGCAATCACAATTGCGTGAATCCCACTCCATTCCGTGTACACACATCTCTAGTTCCAGATTCTTGTGTCTGTACTTCTTGTTCAATCTTTTCCATTGAAATGGCGGTTTGAAGAGCTTCATGAAGGGCGGATCGTTGCTGTTTAGAGGACAGATAGCAAGCTCCTTCAAGACGAAGTCGTTGCCCTGCATTCTGAAGCCTTGCACGTCCACAACGTACTCCATCTCGGACGGAACTGAGCTGACGATTGCACAAGGCTCTCTCTTGTAGCGTTTCCTCCACTACTATGCACAAGCTTCTTGACGTCACCGCTGATGGCGTTGTATTCGATGATTCTGCACAACAGAAACAAGAAACAGAAACAAGAAGTACAGACACAAGAATCTGGAACTAGAGATGTGTGTACACGGAATGGAGTGGGATTCAGGCAATTGTGATTACAAAGAAATTGGAAACATACTTCGCGATTCTCTGAAGGGAGCAATGAGAATATTTGTGATCGACTATGAAAGAAAGAACTGGTTGGAGCGGTTTAAGCTCAAAGTGTCGGTCATCACCGATTGGGGATTCAACGACTTCAGCCCATTCGTCGAGCAACCTAAGATCATGACCATCTGCACTCATCACAACGGCGCTTACAAAGCTTGGTGTGCCCTGCATAATGTCAAGCACATGAAGCATTTTTACGCCAATTCTTCCGAGATGGAGTGGGAGGATATCTTCTCGGAGGATGAAGAATAAAAGCAGGAGCATTACGCGTATTGCTTCAGTCGATCACCATGGGCCAAGAACAAAGCAGCTCCGACAAGTCTCCTCTTGTGGAGAAGGAAAAGAGAGACGCGAAGCCAATTTCCCCGTTCTATAATACCGAGAAAAAAGGTTATGGAACATTTTCCTCGTTCTCTAATCCTGAGAGAAAAGGTTATGGTACACTTAAATAATCGGCCCTTTTCAGAGCCATAGATACCTCCCTTGAATCCGCAGATTCCTGGAAATGATAATCAATTCCAGGAAATAGGGGGAACCAAAAACCCTAGGCCGGCTCCAGCTCAAGGGGAGGGGGGATGTAGAAGGTTAGGCCAATTCTGGCGCACTCCAGTTCCTGAAAAAGTGCGCCAGAATCGGCCTAGTTTATCTACTGACGTGGTACGATCATCAAAGCGACGGGTCCGAATTCTTCACTGGATACAACAATCAAAACCATGGGCCCGACTACTGCACTGGATACGATAATCAAAACGAAAAGACCGACTACTGTACTTAATACAATAATCAAAGCGAAGCGCCCGACTACTGGAATGGATACAACAATCAAAACGAAGCGCCCAACTATTGGAATGGATACAACAACCATAACGAAGGGCCCGACTACTAGACGTTGTATAATAATCAAAACCAAGGGCCCGACTACTCGACGCCGTACAATAATCAGAACAAAGGGCCCGATTACTCGACGAAAAATCGTTACTAAAAGCCGATCTTTACCGCAGAAAGTATAACAATCGATGCATTCGAAATAATAATGAAGAGCGTATATGACAAATTCGCCATAATTTCAGATGCACAATAACATTTTTATGGATTCCAGGACACCACGGGATTGAAGGAAACGAAGAGGCCGGCGTTCTGGCCAAAAAATACACAAAAGGTCCAGAATTAAGTTCCATGCTGCTACCAGATTTTATGAAGAAGGTACGGCGGGTATGTGAATATTAGGCACGAAAAGCACCAACCCCTATCTTCGCAAGAAGGGAAAAAATCAGGCTCCCGCCGGGTAAAATTGCGTTTTTTTTATAAAATAGTTCAATTTTATATCACGTGCAATTACCCTGAAAGAAATTGAAACACAGTTAAAAATTCTATGTTTTGTGTGCTTTCGCATTATATACAAAATTTTTTTTATAAACAATAATTTTTACTAAATATTTGTGTAGTTTTCTGAAACAAATAAAGTAAAACACAATTTCTCTATAGGTTAACGATTAGTAAACAAATATTTTGTTTAATTCTTGTTCGTTCAATTTAAAACACAATTTTTTGTTTTAAATTGAACGGATTTTCAACCGTGAAAAAATTAAAGTTTTATCGTTTTTAATAGGACAGTAATCGAAATAAAATGTAAAAATCGATCTTCAGATTCACTATAGAAATTGATTAAACTTTAATCAATTTTAATCGTTTTTAATACACTTTTTTTTTAACAGGGATTATTCGCTAGTACTCGATTAAACGACGAAAATTCACAGATTTACGAACTACGAAATCGAAAAATGAACGATCAAATTCAAATGCGCGATGACGCGTCTGGCGACAGTAGTACGCAGCGTGACAGTCAAAAACGATCTAACACCGCGTGACAGTCAAAGACGATCTAACGCGTCTCGGCGTTTGCCTGACAGTGCTCGACTAACAGTGTTATACTTGTTTATTGTAAAATAAAATCAAAGAAAAGGAAAAACAACTAGACACAAATTATAAAGACGATCTCTTTATAAATTAAGATGACGGCGGATTTATGTCACACGTGCTATAAAATAGTACACGATACTTGTGACTTAAGTGGCTCATTATTGAAAGACGTGAAGTTAGCGCCCGAGCGAAGCGAATACACGTATCGTAATGTACTAAACCAATGCCACGTTCAATATATTATGCCAAGAAAAAAAAATGTTAGAAATAGAGACTGTAAGTACGATACTGTTAAAACATTTTTCATTTAAAATGGTAATTGATTCTTTTTTAATATCACAATAATCCTTAATTGTTACATTTTGCAGAATTTAGCGGTTGATATTTTACAAGAAAGTAGCAGTGAGTCTGAAAGTGAAATATTGTCAAATATTGAAGATTTATTACAACGTTCTTCACGAGAAAATATACAAATTAATAGCCCTTTATTTAATATTAATTTTTTATGTTACGAAGCTGCGTTCTAAAAAATTATGTTTTTCAGTTTTTTAAAAACTTAGTAAAAATATGTTTGATGGTGTTTAGAGAATGTATTATTTTATTTTTGTTTTTTTTAACTATGTGCGTTTATTAACATATGTGTGTTTATTAACATATGTGCGTGTTTGCGTGCGTGCTTGCGTGCATGCGTGTGTGTGTGTGTATCTATATATGCAAACGTACATAAAGTATGTATGCAAATTTGCTTATGTATATACGTATAAAGTATGTGCTTGTACGTATAAACGTGCGCACAACTTCATAATCATTATTAAGTTATGCACATATTGCTTCCTCCTTGAGGAAGCTTTGTAATAGTAATTATTCAAGTTTTGCTAAAAACATATTATAAATGTTTTTTAAGGTGTTTGGAAGCGAAATACACTATTTTTGGAAAATGTCGGTGCGGATGTTTTTTTTTTAAATAGACAAATTTTCATTTGAAGGGAGTGTTTTTTCGAACTTTTACGCATTTAAATAATGAGAATAAGCTAATTTATGCGATGTTAAAATATTTTTGAAATAGCCGAAATTTTAAATAAAATGCGCCTGTACTTGTTTAGCTGTAAAAAAATAAATGAATAATTGCTCGGTAAATAAACTACCAAGCAATTAAAATCAATGCAGAGTAGTAAAATTGACGCATCAAATTACCGTAAATTTTCCATACAGCGTGTTAATTTAAAGAAATCGACTTTAATTTTACTATTCAATTCTTCAGTTGTGAAATATAATTTTACTAACAATTTGTAAATTTATAAATAGTCATTAAATTTACGATAGGTAATGCAAACTTATAGCAGCAAGTAATAATAAGATATAATTAATCAAATTTTTTATTTGAGAATAGGTCAGTATAATGATTTTACTTTATGTTTTAAATAACCTGGGAATTAGTAACTGTTCTATACAGAAAGGTTAAATTAAGTTTCAGACATAATAATACTGTTCCCAAAATGTGCACGGTAACTTTCAAAATAGAACATTGAAAGCGATAATTAATTTGTAAAGTTGAATTGACAAAGAAATAAGTACAATTTATTGATAAAAGTAAAAATTTTCTCACTTACTAATAATATTTATTTATTCATAGTTTTCTATTTCAAAAATTTAAAATTTTCAATTAACTTTAACTAAACAATTAATAATTAACTTTAAAAGAATATTCTTTATTCAAGATCTTTCAATGTATTTAAGATTTATTTAAATAAAAGTACTGCACCGTTGCTTAACTAGTGCGTAGTAAAAGCAGAGTCGATAAACCGCAGCGGCTTATTTCGAGAGGCATCACCATAGGAAAACCTGAAAGGCCTTTTACCGGAGTATAGGTAACGTGAACTAGATCACTTTTTGCGGGGTACATTTAAATAGCGTCAGCTTATGTGTACCCCCAAGGATCCAAGATTGAATCCTTTTCAAACCTTCTCCCGAGCTTTTTCGAAGAAAATACGACTAAAAGGAATTTCTTTCAGTACCCCTTTCACTCAGCCAAACTATTCAATTTTCAAATAGAATTTTTGCCATCCTTAATTAAACGAAGAAAGTGTTAAGGCACCGAGTTTTAAAATAAATCCTTCTTTATATTTCTTTTCTTTTGTTTATTTTTATTTTTAGAAATTGAAAGGAAGACGAAGAAATTTAATCGGATAAAATTTTAAATAGATGTGAGGGAGAAATTTAATGTACCTTTGCATGAGAGTAACAACAATAATTATTATTATTACAAAAAACATAAGAAATGTTTTTTAGATAAATATTTAATAAATGTTTCAATCTATTCTATCATTTTTTTGCAAACCCATAAACTAGTTTTTGAATGCCGATCGTTAAAAGCATATTATTCATTTTAACATTTTGCGCGTCCATTTATTTTTAGAATTGTTTGAACAATTTTTTATTTTATTTGCTTTTTACTACATTTCCGGATGATACTTTCCTAAATGATTATCGTATTACGTCCAAATTAATTTTTAGTTACTTATAAAAGCAGTAAAAAGAGTATTCCCACTTCCAATCATTGTATACTTATTTAAGGTAGTACTATCGATTCTACGCTAGTCAAAAGTTAATACATAAGAAGTCAAAGCAGTGACTGTACACTAACACACGTATAGCGCTGTGTGCATACATACAAACACAGAGAACGATACTCGCTCGCTCTGTCTCACTGGCACGCCCGAGCGCATCATAACTTAGACAATTTCTTATTTTATTATTATTTATTTCATGTATTTAAATTCTTCCTCTTCATGTTTTTATTATTAGTAAATGATTATTAAATATACCCTTCCTCATAAAAATTTTTTTATCAAAATCTAAACGTCAATTGCTTTAACATAAGTAAATGAAATCAAATTTCCATAAGACTCTGTGTTAAAAGTATAATCATAAAAAAGATAAAATTTTGCTTATTAGGTACCCCCGACTCTTAAAAATTTAACTGAGTCATTTTTACTTCAAAATCAACCAATCTTTTCAATTTTATCGATATCTGAATGTCAATTCTAAAACCGATAGTACTACCTTAAATTGAAACCTACAATTTTCGCCAGATGGCATCTGAGACAGTTGTCTCTTCCGATATCAGATTTTCTATCTCAGTTTTATATGTGTCTGAAGCGTGTACTGAAATTTAAAAAATCGATTCAATTTTTACAATCATTGTAATCAAATGTCACTACTGGTTAATCTTGTACTTGGGGCTAAAATAGTGTACTCTCTTCATTCTTCTAATATGAATCTCTAAAAAAGAGTTTTTCATAGTCTGGGTGGGGGTAAATGCAGCTATTTGTATGGAGGAACCAGTGGGATGGGTGGGGGTTGAATGCAGCTATCTGATTGAATGAAAGTGAGACGGGAGCAATACTGAACACATCTCCAAAATTATTTGCCTATCTCATGTATTTTATGTATACACTTATACAATTTTACATGACATCCCAACGATAAGTTTAATTTGTTATAATATATGTCGCACGCATACACTCATACACACTTTCCAAAAATATTACAATCTGATCGTAATCATCTCAAATCGCATTTCTAACATGTCTGTAGAGCAAGGACGAATCAAAATAAAGAAATTTCATTTATCTGCCGTCTTTGATTAGGATGTTAATTGAAAAATTAAATCAAAATCAATTAACTGCGTCACATAAAATTCCGAGAAATAATCTACGCGGATTTTTTTTCTGTTTTCAATTTAACGGTTATTACTAAAGATATCGCGCTTCGAAAATCCGGTTGAGGTCACGATTATATGCCGTTTTGACGACATGTTTATTGTAAATTTACATTGGCTACATCGTTGATAATACGGGTTAAATCAAAATGAAAAATTAAATCAAAATCAATTAACTGCGTCACATAAAATGCCGAGAAATAATCGACACGTATTTTTTCTGTTTTCAATTTAACGATTATTACTAAAGATATCCTGCTTCGCTAATCTGGTTGACGTCACGATTGTACGCCATTTTGACGATAAGTTCATTGTAAATTTTAATAAATTGCTATATCTTTGATAATACGGGTTAAATCAAAAAAAGAAAAAATTCATGTACATTATTTTTCTATATTCTATCCGATAAATCTAATGGAATTTTTCGTGCAAATTGATCAAGAACAAAAGATTTTAACTGCAATGGCAAAACCTATTTTTGAAGTTTAGACCATGTACCATACAGCAAAATCCAGCGCGCTTCGCGTGCTCAATTAGTTTCTCTTCATTTTTCATAAATTTCAAAAAAATACTTTTATCAATAAACTCTTTTTATTTCAATAGGACAGTAATTCTTATCAATTTATATTCAAAACGCATTGAATTAAATGACAGGCTATGTTGCTTTTCATTTTGAGGTTAGAAACTAAATCACGATTTATTAACGAAGTTATTTAATGTTTAAATTTAAAGACAAATTATAAAATTTAAAAACTTTATTTTAAACTATTATGTTCTATAATATATTCTATTTAAATAAACCAAAATTAAACTAAAATATAAAATTCGTATCAAAACATTTTGAATTTTGGCGCCACCGTATGTTTAACCATTATCTAACGAATCTCTTTTTTCGAGGCTTCACAACAGGGGGGGGGCAGTATTGGCCTAGTGGGTAAGACGCTTGCCTGCCAAGCCAATGCTGTCACCAAGCGGTCCCGAGTTCGATTCCCGACCTCGGCGATTTTTCTCTTAACAACAGAAAGATTGCTGGAGTCGATAAAATCGTTCCCTGAACTGCGCCTGGGGTCCGTCTGTCGCTGACCGAATCGCCGGGACCCACAACAGGCCAGCACGATCGAGTTCCAAAAATAGCAGTTATCCACCATAAAAAATTACTAAAAAAAAGTCCTACATGGCATTAATCTGGATGATGGCATATCGGAGTCGCAGTTAGCGACCCAAGGCCAATAAACAAAAAGAAGAAAAGAGGCTTCACAACACGCTGCCATCATTTTTTTAAAGAGAGGAATCAAAATATCAAAATTTAATAATTTCGCGTTCTTGTTTGACAAATCAGGCGACCAATCACGTTCGCGTATCTTGGCGAACATCTTGGCGACCAATCGGAATCGCGTATTAAATGCTTCGCAACAAATGCTTCACACAAAGGCCGACTTTTTTTAAGAGTGCTCCACCTTTGAAGAGGAAATGAGGAATAGCCGATCAGAGCTCGCGAATTTTTCTGTTTGGATTTCTCTTCGAATTTTTACTGAATCGATGAAAAAGTAAGTTCGTTGAACATTAATACACACCACAAAACTGCAACATATCTGCGAAATTTTTTTTAAATGTAATAAAAAAAATAAATAAATTTTAGGATACAGTGTCGTCTGCTCAATTATACTTGTACTAAGAGCAGACGACAAGCCATCCCAAATTTTCTTTATTTTTTTTTTTTTTTTTTGCGCGTTTAAAAAATTGTTCACTTATATGCTGCAGTTTTCCCGTGTGTACTAATGTTCAAAGAACATTATGCCACTAGTTTTACGTCGATTCAGTCCAAATTCGAGGAGAAATCCGAACAGAAAAATTCGCGAGCTCTGATTGGCTATTCCCCATTTCCTCCTTAAGGTGGAGCACTCGTAAGAGCGCATAATTTTCCCATATTCTACATGGTCTAAACTTCGAAAATGTTCAAATCTCATGTATTTATTCTCTTTTCGCGCATGAATCACCTGGACTATGCCCCCGGAGTGGCTTAAGCCTTCCGTCCGGGGCGTTTAGCGCTATTCCGACTTCCTAGCGCTGAATTGCCCTCGACAGTCGGGGGCGCATCGATCCCTTAAGTGGACTTATTAAGGCCTCCTCGCTCGCGGCTCGTCTACCCGCGTACCTACACATGCATGTGCCCCGCGTAGGCGGCTCTCTCGCGCGCGTCCGCACGGCCGATCGTCCGCGCGATATACCGGACGTGACGTATGGCCGTCAAGGGGGCCACGTTGCGCAATAGCGCTACACCTGACAATTCGGCCGAATCGGTAAATCTCCGCGGAGCCCCGTCGCATTTTACGCCGGCGAACAAATTGCCGCGGGAAAATTTACGTACGGCCCGGCCGCAATTATCCCCGGCGCATATAAAGGCCCGTCGGTAATAATGGCCGGTGCAGCGGGATGCGTAAAAACTCTGAAATATGATCGCCGCTTAGTTTTGGAGGAGGACAAGCGAAAGTTTCGACCCTCGACTCTCTGTGTACCCCGTTAACCCCCATACATTACACTTGACTTTTATTTGTCGAGCAAAAATTTTCAGCGGTGCAGTCTTCCCTTTCTTTCTTGCTTTAAGCGTTTGTGAGCCGATTGTTGCACACGAGAAGGATGTAGTATTCGCATCATGCGCTGGAGAAGGAATACGAAGAGTGCCCATGATGACCTAAAAAATTGTAGTTCTTAGTATAATTTATGCGTACAAATATCTATATATAATGGTATATATACCATACATATATTTTCCTTTATTTTATTTTTATTTTATTAAATTATACGGGAGTTACCCCTTAAAATAAATAAGTTTTACATTATATGGCACAAAAACAAAAATAATAATAATTAGCAATGGTTAAGTACTAATTATTTAAGTACAATATAGCACATATGTATATATGTATTTGTATTCTCAAAATGATCAATAAAGAAATTATAAAATTGAACACTTATACCAAAGCTCTTACATTATAGGTTGTAATAACTAATTACTTGACCAGACTTTTCAGGTAAAAATATCTTAAGATGACTTTGTAGCACTTACAAAATTCCCCATAAAAAACAATACCAATTATACCCTGGGCTGAGACCATATCGGTAACCGCAAGTGCGTAACCAGGTGACATATAGTTTCTTAAAATCTTGTTGGAAACAGAATCCTTCTCAGGAATTTCACTATTAATGTAACAAAAAAATAACTCCCAATCTGGATATTACTTCCATTAGTAATATAAATTAAACTTACTAGGAGTGTCAGACCTTCGGATCACGGATTTTGTTGAAACTGCATGAGATGTTTTCTTACACAGAAATGAAAGTAACCAAAATTTTAGACCATAATGCTCAATATTAATAGCTATTGAAGCTAGACGGTATAAATAATGTTTTTTTCTTGCATATTCTTGTATACTCATTTTTGTATATTTATTTTAGGTGGAGTTTCGACGGATGGCGAGTACACATGATTAATATATTACGTATGAGCAACGTTTCGGCAACAAGTTCGTTGCCCTTAACAAGCACTGCAAACTTTATTAGGCTCCTGAATTAACAATAAATCTTACTATGTTGTGTCTTGTATTTTGCGTCCAAACCTCGAAGAATTTTCTTGTATATCGATTCGATCACTCATTTTTGAATATTTATATTGGATGAAGTTTCGATGGGTGTTGATTACAAATTTTAAGGCATTGTTAAACTTTACTAGTGCTCCAACAATACAATTATTTATTTATTTATTTATATAAATTGAACGGGCATTGGATTGACCTATAATTGCAAAGTTAATAATATAAAGACTATAAAAACAATATAATATATAAAAAAAATATAAGAATTTGTATAAAATACAATATAGAAGAATAATATAAGTATGAATACAAGTAGCCATCTAGAAAATGCCACCCGAGGAGAAGTTAAGGGGCTATGGGGCATGTAGCCATTTTTCTCAGTTTTTTACATGGAAAAAAAGAGTTTCAGATTAAAAATTATATTAATATTATATATGTATTAATAGTAATAACATTTTTTACTAATTTTTATCCATCCGCAGTCATAAATCCATCCGGAACCTGAGATATCAGTTGTCGAATATTCTTTCCTTGTGTGACAACTACAGACCACAATTTTTAACCAATTTAAATGAGGCTTGGCTTAAAATATTTTTTATTAATGTAATTTATGGCTGAAACGATTTACTAAGAATAATAAATTTATTTCTTTTTTAGGACAAAGTAAATATGTAAAGAAATGGAATTTTTCACTTTTAATGTGACTTTTAAGACACCAGGTATTTGATATAAGTGAAAAAATTACAAACTAATAGCTTTGGCCCTAAATGACATTAAAAACAAACATTTTAAGCCAAGCCTCATTCAAATTGGTTAAAAATTGTGAACTGTAGTTGTCGTGCAAGGAAAGAATATTCGACAACTAATAACTGATCTCAGGTTCCAGATGAAGTTATGACTCCCGATGGATAAGAATTAGTAAAAAATGTTATATACTGTTAATATATAATATTAATATAACTTTTAATCTGAAATTATTTTTTTTGCAGGTAAATAACTGAGAAAATAGGCTATATGTCCCATATCCCCTTAATATATTATCTAACTTTTGTAACATTTGAATTGAACATTTATTATTATTTTGATATCTCAATTCAGTAGCTTCTTCACTATCTAAAATATATAACTGACCATATTTCCTGTTTATTTCGTTATCTGGATGTAATGAATATGTATGGTGATATATTTGACCACATATTTTTATTATGGGAGGACCTTTACCAATAAATTTATGTAACGATGCGCCAAAACTTGCAAACACCAGAGAATTATTATATAATCGAATATTTTTTCTAAATTCAATACTCTCATTACAAATTCCTGTAACTAATCTTTTAATTTCTTCTGGATATTCAATATCTTCGATTAATTTAATATTTCCTTTATGACAACAATTTTTAAATTTTTCATCTGAAGTAATTCCAATGCAAAATGTTTTGCATCACAAAATTCACATATTACATTTAATTAACCAATATAATTTTCTATGATTAAAGTTTCATCAAAGTCTATATTTGCTATTGCTGCTACATACTTATTTATTATAATTACATTCTTTTTAATTTAAAAAAAAATTTTCTTTATTTTCATTATAATGAATTATTCTTTTCATTGTAATAATCTCTTTTGTTTTTCTGTAATACTCTTTTGCTTTTTCTTTATTTTGTTCATAATACTTTTTCATTTTACCTTATTTTAAATTTTTTTAATTATTTGCATTAATTAAATTATCTTAAACTGCCTGTGATGAGAATAAGAAATAAGGCTTATTCTTATTCATTATTCGTTATTCGGAGTTTGCGAGTCTATGGCCTAACGTGCACAAAAAAAATATTAAATAGTAATAAGTCACAGTAAATAGTAATAGCAACAGTAGTAATAGAAATAATACTAAATAGTAAATAATAAAAACATAAATTGTAGGATTTTACGGGAGAAGTCGAATAACCTTTATTTTATATCATTGAT
>JAXIUT010044241.1:0-12016 GCA_035586675.1 Eurytoma californica | reverse complement strand
AATTAATTGCTACTATAATATTACGCAATCAATTACACACTTAATTGCGCAATAAATTGCGTAATTAATTGCGCAATAAATTGCGTAATTATTTTCAGTAGGGTGGTTCTTTTTTTTTTTTTTTTTAGTCGAGAGCCAAGTTGAATTCCGATAAAGTAAATTCTGATTCAAGAAAGTCATTTCTTTTCACTCTTCGGCATCCAATCCGGATTTGTTGGAACCCAGGGAAGACATAGTTTGTTTAAAACAGATTGTTTTCTTTCATTCCGTAAGTTTTCAGTTGAATGTGAAGGGGAGACTAACCCATTTGTTTTTTTAAGATTTTTGCTGTACTACATACATATTTACTGTCTGTGTGAGTATTTATAGATTCAGCAAATTTAGCGAAGCTACGTTATGAGCATTCATATCTCCCATGATTAAATTATTTTCGTTATAGCTTAGGTTGGTAAATATTTCATCCGATTGTTCTAGACTAAGTGCATAGTTTGGGGGCCGGTAGCAACCATAAAGATTAAGAACAGGGTTAGTATTAGTTAATCGAAGAGCACATAATTCAACAGAGTCACTAGGAGAGAGTTATTTTTCTGTAAGCTATTCCATTACGTAATAGGACTAAAATGCCTCATGCACGAGTTTGTGTCCTATCTTTGCGATATGTTACGAAACCTGGAAAACGAAAGTGACTTACTTCGGGAGAAAGCCATGATTCGACACACGCAAAAGTCGACGTCTATCAGAATCTAATGGAGTTCCTCTCGGCGCTGAATTATACTCCTTGCATTCCAGAAGACTATCTTGAGGTTAGATGAGATGTTAGAGACCATATTGGTATTTTGTCTTATTAATGCATTTCAGAGTCCGAGGAGAGGGGCTCCGTGCCTTATGTACGATGAGGTTCTTGAGCGGAGATTACATTCTTCTTTTTAATGATTTTATTCTTCAGTTTGGTGAGCTTGGTTTTGATAGTGGCGTCGCTTGCAGCTGTGTATATTCTCTCAATAATTTTTCTATGATTTTAATTACTTTTTCATAGTTAGTAGTGAGGTTGTCTTCTTGTATATTTGAGTCGGGTCCGATAAAATTATATTTTATGAGATCCATAAATTTTAGGTAAGAGATGTGATCGGGCGTTTCTAAAGGACTTTTAAATAAGTCTGTTGCACTGTTTAATACTTCATCGATGTTCATAATGTCTTGAAATTTTTTGGTATTAGATTTCATTTTCGTGCGTTTCTTTGTTTTTAGACTGTAAATTGGATTTCTGGTTTTTAACGTTTTCCATTGGCTCAACAAAGGTTGCGACGTCAGCTGGGGCTTTATCGCTGCTGGCGGAGGAGTATGCTCTCTTCGTTGTAGGTAGAAGGATAACGTCTGCATCTCCGTTTATATTTATGTTTTGGCTTTCCATGGTTTGGTTCAGTGTGAGTGCGGAATTAGTCAGCAGCTCTGAATTTTCAAGACCGGAGTTGGCATTAGCGCATGTCTTGGCTATGTGCACTGTAGATGAGGTCGTTAGAGATGATAGGGTGCACGTTAGAGATCACTACTCTTTTGTTATTGTTAATTATCAGTTTAATAGTCAGTACTTGGTCCTTTATTTTTATAGCTTTATTTTTAAGAAACTGAGCATGCTCTTCGTTACTAAGATACACACATACTCTTTTACCTGATATTTCAGAAATATATGTAACGTTTATGAGGTCGATGTATTGCTCCAGTCCGTTCAAATAGTCATCAATTGTGAGACCTTCAATCGAATCAATGATTATTGCATTTTATCTCTTTTGTCTAAGAGCAGCTACTTGAGAGTATGTTCTGGAAGTGGGATTCGTGAGATTTGTATTGATCAGTTTAGAAAAATTGTTACGTTCTTGACTGTTGAAGAAATTAGTGCTTGAGTTCGATGGGGCACCATCGCAGGCGTTGTTATTCATTGGGATGGGTACTGCACCGTTGCGGATTTCCGCGATCCCTCTAGTCAGAATTATTGCTTGCAATCAAGACGAAAATTTTGCATAATCAATCTCATCTGTGCCCCCACACGTAACCGTAGTTACGGATTTTGATGTTACTTTTTTTTGTCGGCGCGATGTGCGTACGTACTACATTTTAACAGTTACAAAGAACGGTTGCAGCTGAGTAATTAAATATTTGCTTTATTCATTTTATTATTACTTGTTTCCGTAATTCAGCTTAAACATTCATTCTAGCAACTGACTAAATAGTAGATACAGATTGTAAAAAACACACGCTAACTACGAGAATTTCTGTGGCTGCTATAAAAGCGAGTTAACTCGGACTTTAAAGTTGAATACCCAACCACCGCGATATTTTCGGCAGCTCATCTCTTTCAATCTTTTAAAGTATTGTGTATCACGGTCAAATACCAGGATTCAAAATAAAATAAAGAAAGTCATTTCTTCTGGATATCTTTAAAAATGCAACAATATTAATATTTTCTGCCTACTAGAATATTGCAAGAATATCGGCAATTCACACTGAGTACAGCTGGCGTAGTTTTAACGGGTGTTGAAGGAAATGTATCAATTGTATTTAAAAATCGGCTCCTGACAAGGATATACTGTGGGAAAATAAGAAAGTGGATTATCCAGTGTACGGTCTTGGTGCAATCTCAAAAATTTCTTGTTTACCCAAATATTTGAATGTCAGACATTAAATTGCAAGATTTTCGGGGCTACGATCTTAGACTACCTTGTGCTACATTTAGGGGATTGCAAAACTAATTCAAGGCGGTTAACTAGGATATTCCTAACACAACTACAGAGCTGGTAAATTTTTGTAATATATGGAAATTGTATATTCAATACCCAACCACTACTGCGAGATTTTCTGCAGCGAATCTCTTTCAATCTTTTAAATTACTATGTATCACCATTAAATAACATTATTCGAAATAATATAAAGAAAATCACTCTTATTTTTACTTATTAGAAAAAAGCATTAATATCGGGACGTCGTATTCAGAGAATGTGTGCAACACATATCAGCGGTGAGAAAAAAATGTGCACTTTGTGCACAATTAGAATTGATTCATAAATTTGTGCATAATTAAAATATGGTTCATACATTTGTCCTTAATTTTGTGCACGATTTTCGTGATTGAGCAAGTATTTATGCATAAATATATGCAGAATTTTTAAATTATATAAGTTGTTCACGAATTAGAATTTTGCAAAAAAATTGTGCATACTTTTTCTACGGACATCACCACCTGGGCGCTTAAAATCTTGCATAACAAATTTCTTAAAATCTCCTGTCAAATTATCATTCTTTTTCAAGTAAAGAACAGGTTGTTCTACAGCTGCAATTTCATAGTCTTTAGAATAGAAAAAAAATATTAAACTCTAACCTCAAAATTGCAATTCTAATATTTTTATTAGTTTGCTATTAAGACAAGTGCTATTGGAGGAATTCTTTGCGACCAGGTTAATTGGTGCGCTTGAAAATGAGTAATTTAGGTACACTAATTTATTTATTTATATTTTAATACTAAATTCGTTATGGGCATAATTTCCTGTTGTTCTGTTATCCTCCTCTTAACCTTGAAACCGAGTCTCCAATATTTTTTTTTGTTTACAGTTGAAATTCAGGAATTTTCTTTATTGAATTTTAATAATGAGGAGAGAAATCTAATAGCCGTTAGACTATTAGAGTGCATCAGATCCCGACACGAGGATTTAACAAAATGCAATATTGATGAATGGGAGCGTCGCTGCTTTTTTAATGACTTCCAAAAAGCAATTAATAGTACAACGGAGTTGGGCCTTGTTTATATAACAAGTAATTTTTCTTTAAAAAGGAAAATTTCTTAATAACAATAATACTAATAATACTCTTAAAACTAAATAGTATTTTAATCTTCTTTTTAGCTGGTCAACTCGAAAGTCTGTGGAAATGTTTAAAACTAAAGTATTTTGAGATAAAAGATAAGGTTCACATGAATAATGCAGAACAACGATTCATTAATATGATGAAACGAATTCCGTCAGCTCTACAAAAATTGTAATTATTATAATAAAGCTGGAATTGGCAAATGGCAAATATTTATTTTTTACAATCTCTAACTGTGGTTCAAGCTGCACTTAGTTAAAAGTCCCGAAAATATTATGTTTTGCAACAGTTTAAAGTTTTAATAAAACTTTATGTTGAACCGCAGGCAGCACGCGGTGCCTTACCTTCGTAGCATACCCGAGTGCCCGATGGCGACTCTCCTCGAGTCGCCGCAGCCATTACAACGCGAACGCAAAGCGCCCTCGCGCATACGATGCTGGCTTTTCGCTGAGCTCGGCTACTCGGATATTGAGTATTGCTGGCCGAAGCAATGGTCAGTAATGCTCACCGCGGAGAGTGGCGGTATCCGGGCCTCGGACTCCCCGCCGCGTAATAGTCGAAAGGTGCGCGTGTGAGATGATAACGCGCGGCTTTATTTCTTAATCTAAACAAGTGTTTATTCACCGACAAGGAGAAAATACAAAATCGGATTGTTATTTGAGCGTGCGGGCCGATTGCCCTCGCACGCACTCAAGGTTGTTCGCCGCGTAAACACGCGGACGCGGACGATGCGAACGCGATGGCGCGCGTTCGCTTTGAATCGAGTTATGAATATGGCCGGCGTGCTCGCTACGAATTCGAATCGGACAAGCGCGGTCGGCAGCCGTCGCAAGCGCGGACGCGAAAGATACTCGGGTACGCGAGGCGGTACTCGCGTTACCCCCGGACGCAACGGCCGGAGCCGCACGCGTAGCTTGCCGGCGCAATCTGCTGGTCTCGCCGCCGGCAAGAACGTGAGAGAGAGAAACTTAGTTAAGTGTATATCTGCATTAAGTACTGTAACTGCAAGATTATCGGGATCGAGCTACTTCAATATTTATCATCTCTATTACGAACATTAAATTAAATCCATCGAGTACTAAAGAGAATACCTGTTATCTTATTGACCAATACACTTATTGCAAAATGCAACAGGAAGATCTTCAATCCCGATTACCGAGAAATTTTTAAATACTCAAATACGAAATATCTTAGAATATTTCTTCCTTTCGGGGTCTCTCAAAAAGCAATATCATGAAAATTTTTCTACGCAATATTAACCGTGTAATATTTACCTTATCCGATACCATAACTGTCAATAAAAGACATCACGAAAATTTTTCTATGCAATATTGAACCTGGAATATCTACCGTATCCAATATCGCAAGAATATCGAGACAACGTATTCAGAGCAGCTGGTGCATTTTACACTAATGTTTAAGCGTATAGGTTTCTGTTCTTCATGAAATTTTTGAAGGAATATTGGCTGCAACGTTTTATTCGAAAAGCGAGGAGCTCAATTTGTTAAGTGATAACTTCTTATGGCACGGGTGTGAATTGAAAAAGGTAACTTGATCCTGCTCACGAGCCTTTGTAGACCCGAACTTTGTAGACCCGACTCTTTATAGAACCGACCTTTGTAGACCCGACTCTTTGTAGACCCGCGCATAATAAGATTCAACACTTCGATGTGTATTGTCATAATATTGCGCGATAAGAAGTGGTGAGCGTAAGGATTAGCATACGTCTTTCTCCTACTCACTCACTCACAATCACAGCGACTAATGTAGTTTAGTTACTTATACGTTTATGTCGGTGCTTGTGCACCGCTCTCCGTATATTATGCGCTTGCTGATTTACTTGTGTGAATGTATGTAGGTATGGTATAGATATACACATGGATTCACACAAGTAAACCGTCAATCGTATTATTCTGATAGAACAGGGAGAACGAAGCACGTTTTGGCACATGCACACGGGAGCGCACAGACCGATCAACCCACGCGTACGCATGCATGGGCATACACACAAAGCATACCATTGATCTGGAGGAAGAGGGTGCCAACTGGGGAGCTGCTTGGAAAAGGTACCAACTCGGAATCCGGTTGTAAAAGGTGCTAAGTCAGAACCCGGTTAAAGAAGGTGCCGACTCGGAAAAAAATCAGTTTCCGAGTGAAGTTAAAGAAGATGCCAACTCGAAAACCAAGCCAAAAAATCAGCTTCTGAGTTGGCTCCTTTTACAACCGTCTTCCGAGTTAGCACCTTCTTCAGCCAGCTTCCGAGTTGGCTCCTTTTACAACCGGCTTCCAAGTTGGCAACCTTTTTCTCAAGACCGATGATATTCATGTTTTTGAAGAATTTGAATCTATTGAAATTTAAATAGTTAATAAATATGAAATAATTCAACGCCGGGGTTCTATACGAATATACTGCTTGAACTGCCAAGACAAGTTTATTACTTCTGCCGGGCGTCCCGAAATGCACACTGTTTCTTTTTTTTTTAATGTACAACATCCGCGAGATGTCGGGATAGAGCTTCCTCGATATTTAGCAGGTTCATAAGATCATTATATCAAATCCACCGAGTACTAAAGAGAATATATGTTATTTTATTGACCAATACAAATAATTGCAAAATACAGAAGCATCTTTTGTCTTGATCACCGCAAGATTTTCGGGAAATTAGTCACCAACTTATATTCGACCAGTATTATGAAATGCATTATTATTATGTGATGTAAAAAAGCACAAATTTGAATTATAAAGAATGATTTCGAAATATCAATTATTTGCCCAATCATCCTAACCAAATAGCATTAAATGTAAGCGCGCTACCGCGCTGGATGGCGGTTTACTTCGATCGGTCTATGCGGGCATACTGTCCTGCTACGTCCGAGTGTTCCGCTTTTTCGTCCGCGGCGTCGAAGAAATTTTATAAATTAACCTATAACCACAGGTAGGTTAACGTACTATGCTAAGGCACGTACAATATTTCAAAAAGACGGTAGGATTTCTTAACTTATAATATGTAGGATATCCAAATGTCCAGCTTCATTGTTGCCAAATAATTTAGGTGACTTTTAGTATTTTGTCTCGTTACGCTTCGAGTATATTCACCAACGAGAACGAACAACAGATTTATATTAAAAATTACGCCGTAGCAAAACGCAAAAGCTTAATTTAGTTAAAATAGAGGAAAACATGCATTGAGAGATTTGAAAATAATGTAGAATCCAGAAGGGTCGGATTGGCTGCTCTGCACAATGTTACTACTGCTAACGAAATAATACTGACGAGAAATCGTTATAAAACAGGAATCCAAATTCAGAGCAGATCCAATGAATTTTAAACTATTCATCAGAGATTAGATTAGATTAGATTAGATAATTTATTAATACGGCCTTTGGGTAGGACCCTATCTGGCCAATTTGGAGATACAAAAAGTCTTAAACTTAAATAACACGAAGTTCATAACTCATAGGAATAACAGGTTCATTGAGCTTGACATGGAAATAGCGATTATACAAAAACATTACAATCGTAAAGAGCTTCACGCATTTCGCTTACAAATTTAGCAACATCTTAATTTAAATCACGTGACTAGCATACATTAAAGCAGTACTAAATAGTGAATATCGCAGCAGTAATGAGATCAAATTAATTGATTAGCTAATTAATTAATTACTTAATTACGGCGCATGGAATGATTTCATACAAGCACGCCTTGAAGCGGTGGACTGCTTGCGCTTCGAAGGAGGGGGGAGGCAATGTGTTAATGAGGTCAGATGAGGAGACAATAAAGGAGCCTTTCATTGCCTCCGTCCTGATGGGTGCGTAGGTGAGTGATCTGGGAGGTAGGTGCGCAGACGATCTAACCACGATGTCTACATTTAGTCTAGTGAACCTCTTGCTGAGATACACAAGATTCTGGTTCGCGATTATGTTAAACGCAAGAGTTCCCAGAAAGTATTCCCACCTGCGCTGAACGGATGCCACCCGAGCGAGATACGATAAGGCGTTACATGTTCCCGAGGGCCAATGTTACCGAAAACAAAACGTACGCACGCATTCTGCAGGACCTAAAGGTCCTTGTTTCTAGTCTTGTCGGTGTCATGAAAAAGTATGCACACATAATCTAGGTGCGACAGGACTAGGCACTCGACGAGTTCTTTACGCAGATGTCTAGAGAGGGAGTGACTGTGCATCCTGAGATTACAAAGAGCAAAATTAGCACGACGAATAATGGCTGCAATATGCTTCGACCAATTCAAAGACGGGGTGAGGGTCAGGCCAAGAGTCTTCACTTCGTCCTCATAGGCGAGTGGATCGCCGAAAATGGATATCTTCGGAAGATTTTCAAGATCAAGTCCTGAGATATAGGCCACACTGCCCATGACCATTGCCTTCGTCTTTTTAACATTCAGCTTAAGGCCATTTTCTTCAGCCCATATAGCAACTGCCTCACCATCGGCACTGATTAGGTCAACTCCAGCACAGAAGTCGACCGGGAGGACCGAGAGGTATATCTGTGTGTCATCTGCGTATATCATGTGTAGAGCATTCCTCAGCGCCTTAGGAAGGTCATTAATGTAGATGGCGAAAAGGAGAGGCCCGAGGATACTTCCCTGGGGGACGCCGGCATTGACGCGAACCCATTCGGTCACATTGCCGTCATCATCAATGACCGCTTGCTCACAATCTTTAAGATAAGAGAAAATAAGGGCAAGGAAGCTGGCCGAGCAGTTCAAAGATTTAAGTTTTGAGAGCAGGCGGGCATGTGGAACAGTGTCGAATGCCTTCGAGAAGTCGAAGAAAAGGATGAATGTTATCATTCGTTTGTCAATAGCGTGTCTGGCATCGTCAATGACACCAATCTGCGCCGTCTGTGTGCTGTGCCCCCTTCTAAAACCTGACTGCCTGTCATCCAGGAGATTATTTGCTGTTATAGGTAGCAGGTGAACTGATCGTACACCACCCTTTCGAAAATCTTAGAGATGACTGGGAGGAGAGCGATAGGGCGAGTGTCCGACAGTTCCTTGATCTTGGTAACTTTGGACAGAGGTTTCAGTAGAGATTTCTTCCAGACCTGGGGAAAGGTCGAGCTGGCAATACACTCGTTGATTATTTCAACGATGTGAGGAATAATTGCAAGAGAGGCCAGTTGAAGCATATCCATGGTCAGTTCGTCAATGCCCATCGCACTCGAGTGGGGTACAGTGAGTAGCTTCTTCACACACTCGGCGTTGACTGGGTGGAGGCTCAAGTAATCAGGTTCCGATTCGACGTTGGTGGAGGCCTCGGAAGTGAGGAGATAAGCAAGGTCGTCATCCGCCAACGGAGTAACATCACGACTCACATGACCGAAGTGGACGTTATTAATCGGGCTATTATTTCTAACCATTTGCCTGAAGGCACGATCGCGCTCTCGTAGAAGCGATAGAAGGTGAGGTGTGACCCAGGGCTTCCTTTTAAGGCAATGGTAATCTTCTTGACGGGGGCTATAGTGTCGAAAGTGGCTTTCACAGCCGTGGAGAAAGAGCTTACTTTATCGGGAAGTAATGCCGAGCTTCCAGAGGAGAGTGACGAAAGATTCTCCTGAATTTTTTCAGATAGGACTGCTTGATCAATTTTATTGAGGGAGCGAGTGTAGAAGCTCCTGTTGGGGCGCGGTGCAGTGCCTAAGTCGAGCTTAATCTGAATAAGATCATGGCCGGCTATGAAGGGCGATGACGACTTTCTATAGTCAACAACACTTGCCAGATCATCAACAAGGAATAAGTCGATCCAGGTGTGTGAGTTTCCATCTGTAGTAACTGCGTGGTGAGTAGGCCCAGACGGCACTAAGGACAAAGCAAGTTTATCGAGGCAAGATCTTAGATGAGTAGATTCCGCCTTGACAACATTCTGTTGAAGTCGCCCGTGACTACAACCGAGTTAAAACGGGGAATGTGCTCAGCTAACTTGTCGAAGAATTCGTCTGTTAGCTGCAGTCGGCCATCTCTAGACGATACCAAGGAGCAGCTTCATCCTTCCATGAACAACAGAGAGGATAAGATACTGAGGGGTATTATCGAATGGGCGATCAGAGAAAGAAAGAACTGTCACATGGAAACATTCCTTGATAAATGCACCGACGCCGCCACCGGGTTTCCCAATATGATAATTTCTATAAAAAGTGAAGCCCTCTAGTCTGATTGATGCATCGTGATCGGCATCCGAGAGAAAAGTTTCGGTCACAGCAATGATATCGTCCGTGCTAGGGTCGAAGACCGAATCGAGAAGCGTCATATTGGATTGTAATCTGTTGGCGTTAATGTGTAACAGTACAAGATGAGACGTTTGATGGGGACGAGTAAAATGAAATAAGGGCCAAGATAGGGTACCCGCGCGACCTCAAGCATGCGATTTGACGGGTATGAGCGGATCGTTGATGGTCTTCTTAATCCAGACTACTCCATTGCGAACGGTTGGACGCAGGTAGTTGAGCGTTTTGCAGCGCAGAAGTGCCTTTCTGTAAAGCTCATAGGTGGCTTTTGGCCAGAGCACACGCATGTAGATTGCGGCGTCGCCACCTGCACCGAAAATGGACGCACAATGCACGTTGCGTAGGCGACCGGCAGCAGCGGTGATCCTGTCACGTACAATGGTCGAGGAACAACTTATGACAAACCCTATAGGCCGCGAGGCATTGCCATTGCTACTACGGTTAGCTCCTGCTTCTCCGTCACCATCAGCATAAGGACGGTCGAGCCAGGGACGGGTATCGAGAACGAAACTAAGAAGTTGACTGATACCTAGAAAAGCGAACAGTTTGTCGACAAGTAGCGCGTTTGCAAGTCTAACGGAGTTCGGAATCCCGGTGACGAGTACCTCGAACGCTTCATGCGACAAAGAGGGAGAAGGCTGCGGTGCACAGGAGAATTCCTCGCGGAGAGCATTAACTTCAGTGCGCATTTCGGTGCGAATCTCAGTGCGGAGCTCTGAAATAAGCGCGTGAGTGCGCGCCTCCTGGGCTGTGAGCTTTGCCTTGATCCATGATGATCCTTGATCCACTTTGATCCATGCGTTGGTGGAGCGACTCTAGAGAGGCCTGGAACGTTACTAAGAAATTAGCGAACCAGGCCGGAGGATTGTCGGTGCCGTCGCCGGGCATACTTGCGCTAAGTTCTGTTACAGACGAGGCAGCTAATGGGAGCACGGACGTAGAATGGGCACTCCCGCGGGGGTGGACCGAGCAGTGCTGCTTAGCGGCGCTTTCGATAGAAGGCGAGGGAGGCGAGGCTAAGCGCTTGGGCGTGGCTGCGGCCGGCGCTGGACTGGGTACTGGCGCGGCAGTAGACGGGGCCTCCTGTCTCTTCACAGCGCAACTGGCGGAAGACTAACCGGTAGGCGGAATGCAGGCGCTCCCGGCTGACCCTTGTGAATAGGGACGATGTACAATACACGAGATTTTGCCGTTAGCAATAAGCGACGGGTCGCGTACGCATAAAATGTGAGCAATTGCAGGGCAGCCTGTACAATTGCAGACGGGTCCGTCGCGACGCTGAACTTGCAGGTGACAAAGTGCACAAGTACGACTGCTCATAATAGACGCATAGTAGAGCGCGGCACTGCAAGTAGCTTGAGAAACAATTAAACACGACGATAACTTAAACGAGACGTAGACGTAAAGAAAAAGCGACTAACGGAAAACAAAGTGACGCAGAAATAAGAATACACAGCAGCCGGTAATACGGGAACCGACAGAAAACGCCAACGCCCTCTTTGTGTCAGGAGTTCACCTGCGGTCTCGCTGTTACCTCGAAGATAAGGAAGTAATGTGCTGTATCGGTCAATGTAGGCGGCGCGCAGGTGAGGAGCTGCCAACCTTGACGATGCCGAGAATACAGGTCCAATTCCGGGAAAAGAGCCTTGATTCGTCAAAATTGGACTCTCCTCCGATACGCCGGGGCACGACTCTTAGGCGGTGGAACCACAAAGGTAATCTTAATCTCCAAAATGCACTTATACAAAAGTCCTCCCTGGCTCAAAAAACAAGAGACATGTAGTGATGCTCCTTTAGCGTGGAGCCTGCGGGAGTCCGGAGCGACTAGAACAAACAAAGAGATTAGATTAGATTAGATAAATTTATTTAGGCCTTTGGGTATGACCCTATCTGGCCAAGTAGAGATATACAAAATC
>JAXIUT010044220.1:1196-12017 GCA_035586675.1 Eurytoma californica | reverse complement strand
TTAAATATATGTAATTATGCAATGAAACTATAAATAAAATTACAGTCAATTACATTTATACATATAGAAAAATTTTCAAAAATTTGAATTTGATTTTTAAATACTAAATATAATGTTTATACCGGTAATGCAAAACCCTATGGGAAGATTTTCATAGTTTCTTCCGTCATGCCAATCACTTTTTTATTTCGATAATAATGTTGCTCAACTGATTAGGGATATCACGGAGTTTGCTGCTCCACTATTACCGAATGTGGATATTCGGAATTGTGGAATGTGGACAAATAAATTAACTCTTACAGGTCACTTTGTGACATATCCCTAATGTAGACATAGTTTAATGTAAATTTTTCCGCTTTTTCAGAATCTGAAGCCAAAATTAGGGATTTCTATTTAAAACAACAAAGTTGACCTTCAGATGACCTTTAAGGGAATGGTCATGGTTAAATGTAGGGTAATCATGGTGTAGCTAGAGAAAAATCCTAACGAAATTTATCCACCCTGAGAAGAAATTAGATGAACAATCCGTAGATTTTATAATGTTACAAAGTAATATGTTCCATTGTTGTTCCATATAACTGCTCTAATGTTATTTTCCTAACTCAGACATGCAATTTTTCTTTTTTAATGTCTTACAAACGGCATGAAAATATAAGAGTTTTGAGTAAGCTTGATTTAAATAGTGGTAAATCTAGACTGTTTGAAACTTAAAAATATGGTGATGATAATGCACGAGGAAATTAACCGTTCCCTCCTAGTTCGTAGTTCATTTCCTCCTATTAAAATTGGAAGTAAAGTTTGCTCAGTCTTTAATAATTTTTGTTTCTCTTACGTGTATAAATGAACACTATATACGGCGTATGTACGTACTAATATAATTTCAAAGGCAGCTTTCCGCTTGTAGAAAGTGTAGATGTAGTTGTAGAGAAAGGTAAAGCAGACTACATGCTATCTCTCTTTAACACTTCATTAACTAATGCGGATTCCCCATTTCCCCATTCGTTATTACAATTGGCGACAGCTAATTGCGTGTTACTTAAGAAAGACAGTGTGCAGTTCGCTGTATCTCTCTCTACTATTTCGTCTACACTTCCGTACTTATGCAAGATGGATAGGTAGTACAACCCATATATTCAAACTGTTTATGAATATAATATTACTACCCGGGTAGTCCGCAAGTGAATAAAAAATCCCCACATCCGACGGGCAGGTGTCCAGCACTCATTTTACTTCTTCCTTGCATAATGTACTAATCGTTTGAATTATTTCTAATTGAAGAGGCCTCATAAGGCAGATAATTCACAGAAACGAAGTATTTTTATTCAACCTTAGGAATATTATCAGATCCGCGCGAAAAATTATGCAATAGCCCTTTGGCCTCCTTTTCCTTTGAAGAGTGTAAACGCAAAGCGTATTACAATTTAACGCGCAACCCTCTAATTTATGAATCTTTATCGCTGCAATTTCCTAAATTACTTTCACATTCATGCCTAAGTATAGTTAATACAAACGCCGAGATAAAGTAGCTGCACGTGCGAATGAATCTCGACGGCCCCGAACCAACGGCAACGAATAAAAAGAGTCAGCACGCGAAGCATTTTCTCTCGCACGTCACTTTGCTTTCACGTAGTTTTCTTTGATTGTCGGACTTCCCTTTAATTAAGGACTGACTTAACGAAAAAAAGAGCCGGTGGATGGCGAAAAGGTCCGATTTAGCGAGGGAATTTTATTTTTTATGTTATTTCTTTGATAAAAAGATTCATTTATACGCTTTTTATGAATACTAATTGAGTTGCTAAAAAATTGCGAATAAACTGTAAATTTTCTTTAATTTACGCTTAATTAAAATACGAGTTAACTTTACAATTGAATTTTTAAATTCCAATACGTAATATTCTGAATTAAAATTTAATTTCAATTTAATTATTTTTGGAATTAAAAATACTCGATTATACTAATTAGAAGTCAATG
This sequence comes from Eurytoma californica, assembly GCA_035586675.1. NCBI lineage: Eukaryota > Metazoa > Arthropoda > Insecta > Hymenoptera > Eurytomidae > Eurytoma > Eurytoma californica. The sequence continues at coordinate 10,046 of JAXIUT010044220.1, read as the reverse complement.
TTTATTATTAATTACATTAGATTGTTAATCACAGAAAACTTATTTTATTTATTCAAATGTAGAAGGAGAAGATTCAGTTGGATTTTAGATGTGATCTGAAATGCACCAATGTTAATATTTATCGTTACTTATCAAGTTAAAGTTTTACTTCAGCAGAATTTGTGGGGACTCATCCGGCATAATTATAATTCATCTCCTAAATTACAAACTAAAATCAAATAGTCTTTAAACCAGATGCACGCATCAGGTTCGAGAGAAGATGCGTCTACACCCTACCCATTTTCTTAGTTTCACCGAGCTGATAAGATTATCTCTATGCTTTGTTCGAGAAACTGGAATAAAAAAAAATTCGCTCGATAAATGAGCGAATTTTGTTAAAGTCGCACGTACGCACTGAAGCAAATCCGCGATTAAAAGCTCGCATGATAAAGGCGTTTGATTTATACCAGCCGCTTTATTTACCCCATACTCTAGGGCTCCGTCGAGCCCGCGAATTTTTACGCATTTCCTCTGAGACACATTTATAATGCGCTAATCGATCATAAAATGATTGTTTGCTCACTGAGTTTTAATCCAAATAGTATTATGTAGAGTTTTTTAATGTACGTTAATTAATCGCTATGGACATACTAATTTTTTTTTCTCGAGGATCTCGCGCAGCCTCCTGGCCTAGCGCTACCCCCCGGACTCTCCTCGGGAGGACACGGCGCTAACCCTCCTCACAGGGGAGAGCGGGAGGATACGGCACTAACCCCGCTTCCCCTGCAGCCCACGTGGATGTTTTCGAGCCGGCGGACCTCACTTCTTTTTCCTACCTATTTGCACGCCTTTCCCTATCCTTTCCACTCTGCATTCGCCCAGGGTTATACCTGTGGAACGGGGAAAACCTGTGGCCAAACCCTTGCGGGATAAATGCCGATTTGGAAAACCCGTTCCGGAGTGGTCGGTGTATTGAACACTGCTCAAATTAGATGTCCAGGGTGAGCGGTCACCCATCCAAGTAGTAACCGCGCCCGACTTCGCTTAACCCTTCCTGATCGCCCGAGGTGTGGCTCCGCCACCCCACCAAAGCGTCGGTATGGACATACTAATTCTTTATGATAATAAAGAAAATTTACAAATTAATAGTGGACTTTATCCTTAAATGTAATGCATCTATTAATATACAAATTTTGTTAAATATCTAAAAAAGATGTACAAATTTTGATGAAAGATACCCACTATCTAACCTGCAACCCCTTACTCATACAATTGTCTTTGAATGCGGGTCTGGTAGCGTGGCGGTGACAGAATTTCTATATTCTCGTAGAAATTGTACATCATATCTCACACGCAGAGACGGTCTCCCCGCGCAATTTTTTACGGCGGTACACACTAATTTCTGCTCGTAAAGTCAGCCATTCTCAGGAGGCACGTATGAGAATACCAAGAAAAGGTTATTGTCCCAGCAGTACCTTCACGTATTTACGTCAATACAGAAACTAGAACAGATACTTTGTGGCTGCATATTGTACAGCAAAAATGATTATGAAAAATAGAGCAACATTGAATCATATTACCACAAATAAAATGTAATTAATTGAATTTATTTAACTAGCAGCGATTCCTCCATCGTTAACACTCGGTCGATTTTGAACAAAAACATTATACCTAGTTTTTATACAGTATATTTTAGATTTATGATCATAGGACGTGAGATTAAATATTTTTAAATATCACTTTCATTCATTTTTAATGGCTTATCGGCAAACGATAATTTATAAATAGCAGCGATTCATCCCTCGCTAATGCAGTGTCGATTGATTAGATTCTTTCGCAAGACAATTAGAGAATTTTAATCATAAACATTAAATATATATATATCACTTTACTCGAACTTTTTTATTTATAATTTATGTGGAAAAAAAAAATAACTTAATTATAGGCGCGAATTCTCCCTTTGCAACGAAAAGGGAAAAGGTGTGCTGGTTGTTGATTTAAAAGATGCTCGAGTTACTTACTGAAATAAACTATTCTATTATAACAAAGTCACTTACAAGATATATCACACGACTAGTCAGTCACAGTGTCAACTCATTCTCAGCATCATCCATCCTACGAATTTTTAATTATCCTTGTCGTCTACAAAACATACGTCGGACATCGAAGACAAGCCTTCCGTGAAGAAGGGGACGGTAAAAGCCGGGGTAGGATCGTAGCGCAGCTTCGCGCGCGACGATAAGTAAGAACACGACACTTTGTGCTCTAACGACGAGATGCATTAGGGTGGGGGGAAGCGCGAGTGCATTTCGCGCGCTAAAACCGCCGATGTGGGTGGGGCGCCCCGGCAGCGAACAGACTAAGCCCGGCACTATCGCGTGCCACTAATGCCTCTTAGCATAATCCAGAGCAAGACTGATAGTTTGCAGCGGGCGTGGACGGGTAGGGGGGGGGGGTCGTCTTCGTCTTCTCGGGGAGCCTGCGCCTTTCTTGCACTAATTTCGGGCCGCCTCGGCCATTTATAATTAGCGATAGTGGCAACGACGAGCCGGCGGGCGGGGTGAACTTTCCAGATGCACTGACTTGAGAGTTGTTTGCATAAATGCAGAGGGGAGCGCTGGTTTTAATGCGATTGGTCCGTCGGCGAATGAATTTTTCATGATCCAAACCGGCAGCGTTGGAGACTATCACTTTTTATTTGAGTTTCGCTACAGCGATATTGTATTTTCATTATGTTTAAACGAATGGAAAATTCATGTTACAAATAACTATTAATCTACAATTGCATTCTATATTTATCACGTTTATTCTCGGAAGATTGTGATTGCTGATTTAAAAATGGACTTTGGTAGGTAAAGCAGTTTAATATTGCAAGTGCAATTTCGTACCGTCCTGAGACGTATTTGCATTTACACAGCAAGATTGCATAATAAAGTGAAGTTGTCACATCAAACCAACATTTGCACAAACGACGGCAAAACTGAAATTTCCAGCTTTAGAATTACGCTCGTACAATTAGAGCAAATTACCCAAAACTTGACATTAATTACGAATTAAAAAAGGTCTCAGTGAATAGATCCTCGGAATTTTTTTTAATGGCACCTTAGGGGGTAACATGACCGGGCCAGCTCGGTAATTAAACATCCAATCAAAATCCGGACCTCAGCCTGCGCGAGAGCTAAAATCGTGGCAATTCGCGGCGGGGAGGACCCGCCACTTATCTCAGAGGTCGTAATGTAGGACAATTACGCCAGACCGGGGCACTTCGTCGACTAATTTCACGGCGAAGTTATCATAATGCGCCTGACCAATAGCTCTTCACATTTAGCGTTAGAGCTGGTGGACGCAATGCAAGAGCGAAAATTTCGGACTGCTGTTGGCGCGATTTCGCATGTGCATACATTCCGCCAAGTTTTAATTGAAAAACTCGCGGCGTAATCAGTATGGAGGATGGAAATCGTAGCGCTCGCTGAAGAGAGGACGTAAGGATATCTGGTACGTGCGAAGCACCGGCTGAATTAGCATAATTAAAGAGCCCGATTATGCAGGCTCGCGTTCTCCCTAACGCTGCGGAAGATTTTGCGTGGTCGATATTATATGAATTCAATATGCGATTCGGTGCGGAATAATTTAGAAGATTATCTCTCGACCGACCATTAAGATCATGGCTTTAATGGCTCGACCGATATTATTTTCGAATCAATTTATTCAGCTGAATATTTAAAATCTCAAATTTTCATTTAACAAGTGAAATAATCTATTATTATGCTGATGTGAATTAATTAGCCATCATTAATAAATTATAATCTTTAAAAAGCCAGTCAACGAGAAATTTACAAAAATCTTGTGATAAGCCACTGAAGTTAACTAAGCATTTCATCGCGTATTAAGCATCACACAAAACGAAGAAATCCACGTCCCACTACCAGGAGGGAGCATAAATTACGGGAAGCAGACAGTGCACGTAGCGCACGTAGCCCGGTCATTCTTTTATTTCGCTCGCGTTAATAGAAGACGCGTCGTACGGCAGGCGCCCCCTCGCTCATATACAACGCACAGTCTATTTGCTATGCAGAGTGGATGGCGCGCTGAGAGATGGATATTCTCCGCGGACTGAACTCGGCGCTGGCGCGCGCTATCATAAGTGGATTCGTTAAGGGTTGTTACCTTATCTCCCGTTTCACCCCTCGCTGGAGCTCGAGTGAAACTTCGCCCGGATTATCTCCGATGCCTGCCATAGGTTCGCCCACCCCCTCCTGCGCAGCTTTGCCGCGCGTGCGGTTCCGTCCTTCGTTCGGCCCGTGCAACATTCAGCTTCCTTACAATTTTACGGAGTGGACTCGATTTTCCAGCGCTTGCACTATGCATCGTGCATACAAATTTTTGGTTATCGGTGGGGTAACAATATTTATTTAAAGGATCAGTTCACCTAACGGAAATGGAATGAGTGTTTGCACTGACTTTATTTACAATTCACTTGGTAGCACTGTTTTCAATACCAAAATTGACTAAATATTTAACGAGATGACCCTTTTTCATTTTATTTTGGAGTTTCGCAGTCAGCAAGTATTTACTTTTATACAGTAAATATGAGTGACCACTGATAGATTCAAGTCGCTTTGAGTTTCTATTAACTCAGTCATCAATCGCTTCGAGTGGTCAAGCCACGCTAATCATGTTAGGTGCTTTAAATCAAAAGAATCTCATTCAACTTCAATAAATTACTAATAAATGAAGTTTCAGAAGCATAGATTTACTAATACTCTGGCGAAGTGGCGGAGTCTCACCACGGACCATCAGGAAAGTTAAAGTAACATTTGATATGGTTGCTACTTCGATGGGGTGACCGCTCAGGACAAATGGTTTTGTTGATCGCTTAGATGTGTTTTCACACCCAACAAAGTGAACGGGAAGTATGAGTTTGATAAATTGGGTGTCCAATCTTACGGCATGTGTCATGGAGATCAAATTTCAGCAGTGTCAATACATTGAACAAGCTGGTACGAATTTCCCTAATTGGTTTATCCCACTGGGTTTGTTCGCAGGATTTCCCCATCTCGAAGGAATAACCCTGGACAAAGGAAAATTGAAGAAAATTAGAGAAAAATTAGGTATAAGGAATTAACAAAAGGTACAGGAATAAAGAAATGGAGGAATGGTAGTTACGTGCTGGGTCACTTGAGGCTACGTGGAAACCATCTTTTTTCAATCAATCCTCAATCAATCAATCATCCATTAGTAAATAGTTGCAGCGCCGCATGGAAATTCACTAGTGAGTAGTTTTGAGCCAAAAACAATGTCTCCATAAATTTGTAATTTCGCAAAGTGCCATACAATTCACTTGTGAGGATACAAATGTATACCTTAATAAAATATTATTGATAATTTAATACAGTTACATCCTTTCATTTATCTCTTTCGATGTTTTAATATTCTCGTCGACTAAGAGAGCGCGAAAAAAGGAACTGGACATCGGAAAGAGAAAAAAAGTCTTTCTTGTGCCTGACGCGGAACCCGTTAAACCCTTCGGTGAAATATTCATGACCGGCGAAAGGGGACGCACGACTAAAAAAGCGAGTGTAAACGTTAAAACGAGCGAGGGGCCTCGCGCCCTGTTACGGCCAAATTTACACCCCTTTACGGCCGAAAATTGCTGCGCCAGCGACACCTTGCGTGGTTTCGGTTTTTTTTTAGACAGGCATGTTTCTGTGCACTCCACCTCGAAGACGGAAAATATAGTGCGTGATACCCACAGAAATGGAATGAGAGCTTTTTCGAGATACTCCTTTTGTGCTTCAGGTTACGGGCGAATTCAACGAGTCTCTTAACTAATGGTATGTCTGAAATAAAATACTACGTACAAAAATGTGAAAATGATTACTTAGGAAATGCGATATACGCACTGCAATCGGTAAATAAATATTGACTGCACAGGGGATTTAACCGGGCTGTACGCATAGGGTCATAAAGTAAATTTAAGACTCAGAGTTATGAGAGTACGCAGTCCACTGAATTCTTAGTAAACGAAGTAGAAAATTTTTCGATCGCACCTGGTCGGTCGTATTTTATGAATAAGCACCCCGCGAGAAGAATCCTAATCAAAGTAGACATTTTCGGCGGGCTGCAAAAATAAATCTGACAGAATCCAGGCTTGCTAAACTCTCTGCTCCTTCGGCTGGGAAATCATGTCACAAATATTTGATCGCCGGGCGCCTGAACGTCCGCCCACTCTATATTTACTTGCTTCCCGATTCAAAAGGGATTTTGAAACATTTTTCACGCTCGAAATAACTGCCAAGATGTAAAAATTGCATCAGTCCGTTCCATTTGATTACATTCTTTTATCAAAAATTAATAAAGTTGAATGAAAGTGGTACAAAATTCAATTTAATCTCTAATATAGCTGAATATAACAACAATCATGAAATATTAATGTTTGTACGAAAATATTGAAGGATAAAAGACAATAATGAAATAACTGTTAGTGTATCCTTCAAACGCTGAAAAATCGTTAAATTTGAAATCAAATAAGTTTTACTAACATTTGAAATTTATATCATTGTGTTCAGTATTTTCCATAGTCGCTCATCAAATCTATTCGGTCCAGAGTTGAAAAAACACTCCCCCGCTTCGGTCTGTAAATAAACAGATAGCAACAAAAGTTTGGAAACGAAAAAAATCGCGCCGGAGTGTAGCAGAGCGGGGATTATCGAAGAATTACGCGCGCTAGAGTAGGATTATGCGCGAAAAATAAAACTGCCTCGGTTGCGCGGTTCCTTTTCAGCTTCGAAATGAATGGCCTCGTCGAAGGAAAATTATCGATTGGCGCTTTTCGGCAGCTTTGTTTACGCGAGCAAAAAGTCAAAATTCAATGCCTAGGGTAACATTCGTTAAAAAACCCTCGGTACAGAATGTTTTAATTGTTTTTTACGTGTATAATAAGCGTACAAATTATCGTAAAGTGTGCGTTAATTAAACTACTGAATGGAACGCAACAGATAAATTCCGTGAAATTTCGAATTAGTCTATTTGCATATCCTTTTTCATGTGTCCTATTATTTTCGCGAAAAGGTCAAACTCTTTTTATACAGTTCATAATTTAGAATGAAACTGTTTAAAATTGGATTAAACATTGTGCTTCATTATGGAAGATACTGCGTAAGACGTTTTAAAACCCGTATTCATTTTTTCAAAGATACAATCCACAGAACTGACTTTTGAAGGCTAATACGTTTCCCACTGACAAGAACAAACGCAATTGTTTTTTACAGTAGAGCTGACTGGCTTTTTCCGATGAAAAAAAACTTTTGCTAAGCTAGACTAGTCCCTCTTACGTACAGTGTCATCGATCAGAAATGGCAAAGTTTGCAACCTAACCAGACTCAGATCCGGTGGTCCCAACTTCCAAATTGTCTTCGTGCGGGTGAAATCATACCTTGTGCTCTCCACCAACCGCACTAGACTTTCTCTCTTCCCTATCGTTCGATGATTATCGGTGGAGCACTCTGATCGAGAAATTGAAACTCTCGCCATAAAAATATTGCCCACTTTTACAATTCAAGCGGCGAATACCGTTTCCATCGGCGAAATCGAAAACGGCATCGGCCGTTTTCATTCTCTCCACGTTGAAAAAGCTTTCTCTCTTCGCCCTTTTTTTATCCCTTTTAATCGGCCGCGTAAAAATTGAGGGAAATGGTCCCGTAGCGAAAAATGATAAATGCAAAAGCCCGTAAAAAAAAGAGCGAGCGCGGTGGAAGGACAGGACAGAAGGATATTGGAGCCACGCGGTAAAATGCTCGCGAGAAGTTCAAACAAGCGACGCAGCCTACCCCATATTTTCCGGTAATAATTCGGCGAATTTCGCTCGATATTCCGAATCGCGATTGCGTGCATAAGCGGCTCCTCCAGTTTGAATTACCGCGGCCGAATTATACTCGCCTCGAGATTTTTCCACGAGTGGATCATCTTTCCACGATGGCGGTTAATAAACCCGGCCTCTCGTGAAGTCTTTCCATCTAAATTCAAATGAGGTACGAATATTCTACAGCAGCGTCGACTTATTAATTAGTCCGTGTTTTTGTTGTCCTTCACTTATTGAGTTAATTGATGAACTATACAAGCCTTGATCACATCTCTACACTTTCTGAGGATTTTATTAGTTAAAATTGTTTTTGGAACGAATAAAAATATTTTAAATCCAAACTAGATTTTGTAATACCTACATACTGTTATAGTTGTGAAAACAGAAGATCCAGAACAAACTAGCGATAATTGCAAAAGGTACTGTCAACGTGGGGAAAAAAAATGAGGTAATACAGTTTGGCTACTTTGACGCATATTATGTGAATTTGTCATTGACAAGTATTGTATTAAGAAATTGAGATCTATTTATATCGCATCTCTTTATATAGCCTGGACCGTGTGATCTTCACCACCTAGCGACACGCGAACAACATTTGACTGTGCATAAATCGCATGGTGTTTAAAGTTATATCCGGTGCTGCATACTTCTTGTGACGTATACGTAGGGACTGGTATAACAATAGTTCAGTGTTTAAAGTTTTGGGGTGCAAGAGTTAGGATTTAATGGCTAATGCTTAAAATTTAAGAAATTAGGGTTAAAGGATAGGACTTAAGGATTATAATTTAATAATATAAGGTTAAAGTTTCAGGGTTATGGTTTAAGAATTTAGGATTAAAGGTTAGGGTTAAAAGTTAGGATTAAAGGTTAGGGTTAAAAGTTAGGGTTAAAGGTTAGGGTTAAAATTTAGGATTAAGGGTTAGAGTTAGGGTTAGAGTTAAAAGTTATTGGCTTTATTGGTTTAAATGTTGGGATTCAAGATTAAGTTCAAGGTTAAGTTAAAGGTTAAG